>PVKV010004943.1:0-121311 GCA_004027835.1 Alouatta palliata | reverse complement strand
AAAAAAAAAAAAAAAAAAAAAGAAAAAAAAAATTAAATAAATAAATAAATGGAGGTGAATAAGGAAAACTGCTAAAATGATTGTGTTGCCTCTAGGGTAGGGACTGGAAGGTAAGGTGTGGAGACAGGAGAGGATATTATTCATTTTATTTTATGTAATATTTGGACACATTTCATGTCAATGTCAATTTGGAAAATTCTGACATAAAAAATTTTTACTTTAAAAATTTTAAAAATTGTGCATATGCTGGGTACAGTGGCTCACACCTGTAATCTTCAAATTTTGGGAGGCCAAGGCAGGTGGATTGCTTGGGCTTAGGTGTTCAAGACCAGCATGGGCAACATGGTGAAACCCAGTCTTTACAAAAAATGCAAAAATTAGCTATGCTGTGGTGGTGCATACCTGTAGTCCTGGCTACTTGGGAGGCTGAGGTGGGAGGATTACTTGAGCCTGGATAGTGGAGGTTGTAGTGAGCTGTGACAGCACCATTGCACTTCAACCTTCCAGCCTGGACAACAGAGAGAGAAAGACCTTGTCTCCAGAAAAACAAAACAAAACAAAAACCCACGCAGATGTTAATTTAATAGAAATAAATGACACAGTAGCTACCAGAGAAATGGGGTGAGGGTATTACAGGGTTCTGATTACTTTTTGCCCACGGCTTCCAAATTTATAGCTGTTTGTTTCTAAATGAATATTTTGTTGTTTACTTTTAATTGTAATTAATTAAACTTTATCCACTAGATTGAGGCTCCTAGAGACCTTATGAGGGAAAATTAAAGAAATCTCTCCTTTTATATTTAAAAACCAATAGAATGCTTCACTAGGTTTTTCAAAGTTGTTAATGTTTTAGAGAATTAGAATAGTTGGCAATTAAATTTGTAATAAAGTTGTGATCTTGGCTCACTGCAACCTCTGCCTCCCAGGTTCGAGTGATTCTCCTGCCTCAGCCTCCTGAGTAGCTGGGTTTACGGGTGGCTGCCACCAAATCCAGCTAATTTTTGTATTTTTAGTAGAGACGGGGTTTCACTATGTTGGCCAGCCTGGTCTTGAACTACTGAGTTCAGCTGATCCGCTCCCCTCGGCCTCCCAAAGTGCTGAGATGACAGGCATGAGCTACCACACCCTGCCAGTGTGTGGTATTTTTAAACTCACCATTGAACTCTACCAAAAAAAAATCTTCAAATTCAGGAGGGAAAAAAGCAAATTATAAGCTAGATATTTATGTCATATATACATATATATAATTATGTTGTATAAAAGGAGCTAATTCAGTTAATTTGTGAAAATTTTTGTGGGGGAAATATTTCACATGGTCTGCCAAGAGCTACAGTCTTATTAAAACGGGTCTGTTACTGCTGGTTACTGAAAAAGCCACATGAGAAGAGCTCAACTGTAAAATTATCTACATGTTATAAACATCAAGACTTCCCTGAAAACGTCTGCAGAGTACTTAAAATAAAACTTAAGGTGCCACCGTTTCATGTTATGCCTGCTAACATTACCTCTACTCCTGTTAACCAACTGCAGATGCCAAGGAAGCTACTAACCAGACCTTAAATAGTAACTGCAGAGTTCTCAGAGCCAGAAGGCAGGGAAACCTCCAGATCTGGCCACATTCCTTTGAAAAAACTTTGAGTGGGGACAGGGAATGAGGCTGCATAGATTATTTCTTTTCAATTTTCTTTTTCTTTTTTTTGAGATGGAGTCTCATTCTGTCACCCAGGCTGGAGTGCAGTGGCATGATCTCGGCTCAGTGCAACCTCTACCTCCCGGGTTCAGGTGATTCTCCTGCCTCAGCCTCCTGAGGAGTTGGAATTACAGATGCCCGCCACCATGCCTGGCTAATTTTTGTATTTTTAGTAGAAATGGGGTTTCACCATGTTGGCCAGGCTGGTCTCGAACTCCCAACTCAGGTGATCCACCCACCTCAGACTCCCAAAGTGCTGGGATTATAGGCATGAACCACTGTGCCCAGCCTCTCTCTCTCTTTTTTTAAATGCACAGATCCTGCCTCCTGTTTGTTTTGTTTTGTTTTGCTTTTTTGAGACGGAGTCTCACTCTGTCGCCCAGGCTGGAGTGCAGTGGCGAGATCGACTCACTGCAATCTCTGCCTCCTGGGTATAAGCAATTCTCCTGCCTCAGCCTCCTGAGTAGCTGGGACTACAGGCGCATGCCACCACACCCAGCTAACTTTTTTTTTTTTTTTTTGGTATTTTTAGTAGAGGCAGGGTTTCACCATGTTGACCAGGATGGTCTCAATCTCTTGATCCACCCACTTCGGCCTCCCAAAGTGCTGGGATTACAGGCATGTGCCACCGAGCCGGGCCTATGTTTGTTTCTACAAATAGCAAACAAGGGTACCAGCTCCATGCAGAGGCAGATGGCATCCCAGGGCTCATACCAATCCTTTTGTCCTTCTATTGGTGGACAGAGGCCTCTACTCCAGAGCCTTTGTGTGTGTGCATGGGCACCCTTGGAAATTGGAGCTGGAGCTAAACTGGAACTGGAGCTGCAGCTGAAGCCTTGGCTTTGGTTGGAGCCTTGGCCTTGGATGTTGGCCAGCAAAGCCAGCCTTGGCCAGGTGGGTTCAAGCATGCTTCCTCAGTTTGGGGGTGGGTGATACAGGCTAGTTGATTGAATTTTCAACTGATGTCCTCTGGGATCTTGGGCTTGACCATGTAGGGGTAAACTTCCCCATTACCCTCTGAAGGTTCACTGAAAATCAACTGACAAGGCAGATTAAAGAAAGAAAAGGCATACACATTTATTTGATCATAATTTTCCATGCCATGGGAGCCTTCAGAATGAAGACCCAAAGATACAGGGGAAATGTCCATTCTTATGCGTACATTCAACAAAGTATGGACAGTCATGTATGTGATTGGACAAAGTTTATTGTTACCAGAAAGGAGTCCTGATCCAGACCCCAAGAGAGGGTTCTTGAACCTCATGCAGGAAAAAATTCAAGGCAATTCCATAAAGTGAAAGCAAGTTTATTAGAGAAGTGAAGGAATAAATGGCTACTTCATAGGCAGAGCAGTGGCACAGGCTGCTCAACTGATTATACCTAAAGTTATTTCTTGATTATATGCTAAACAAGGGGTTGATTACTCATGAGTTTTCTGGGAAAGGAGTGGGCAATTCCCAGAACTGAGGGTTCCTCCTCCTTTAGACCACATAGGGTAACTTCCTGATGTTTGCAAACTGTCGTGGTGCTGGTGGGAGTGTCTTTTAGCATGCTAATAAATTATAATTAGTAAATAATGAGCAGTGAGCACGACCAGAGGTCATGTTAGTCGCCATCCTGGTTTTGGTGGGTTTTGGCTGGCTCCTTTACTGCATCTTGTTTTATCAGCAAGGTCTTTGTGACCTGTAAGCTGTACTGACCCCTATCTCATCCTATAAGAATGACCTGGCCAGGTGAGGTGGCTCACATCTGTAATCCCAGCACTTTGGGAGGTTGAGGTGGGTGGATCACAAGGTCAGAAGATTAAGACCAACCTGGCCAACATGGTGAAACCCTGTCTCTACAAGAAAAACAAAAATTAGCCAGGTGTGGTGGCGCTAGCCTTTAATCCCAGCTACATGGGGGACTGAGGGATGAGTCGCTTGAACCCAGGAGGCGGAGGTTACAGTGAGCCAAGATTGTGCCTGCACTCTGGCCTGGCAACAGAGCGAGACTCTATCTTAATAATAATAATAATAAAAAGTGCCTTAACTTCCTGGGAATACAATCCAGCAGGTCTCAGCCTTATTTTACTCAGTCCCTATTCAAGATGGAGTCTCTCTGGTTAAAATGCCTCTGACAGTATTAGCCTGGTTTTGAAGGTAAGGAAACTGAGGCTTGGAGGTCACCCAGCCACTTCCTGGTACAGTTAGAATTCGAACTTCCTGGCTCCAAAAGCCCAGGCTTTTATTCTTTTCTGGTACCTTGCAATAGAGGCTACAAGTCCCTGGGTTATTAAGACTCTCTTTCTTGGCTGGGCATGGTGGCTCACAGCTAGTAATCCCAGAACTTTGGGAGACTGCGGTGGGTGGATCACGAGGTCAGGAGATTGAGACCATCTGAGCTAACACAGTGAAACCCTGTCTCTACTAAAAATACAAAAAATTAGCCTGGCATGGGGGAACGTGCCTGTAGTCCAAGTTACTCGGGAGGCTGAGGCAGGAGAATTGCTTGAACCCAGGAGGCAGAGGTTGCAGTGAGCCGAGATCATGCCACTGGACTCCAGCTTGGGTGACAGAGTGAGACTCAGTCTCAAAAAAAAAGACTCTCTTTCTCCAGGAGGCAAGACATCCACATTCTCAGAGTCCACTCACACTGGCATGCAAATGGCAATGTAGGGGAGGGAAAAATGGCTTCCCTCTACGCTTCTAGTTCTTTGCTTAGGCTGCAAATTACATTGACATAAGACAGATTGACAGAAGAAAAAATATTTTAGGCCGGGCGCGGTGGCTCACGCCTGTAATCCCAGCACTTTGGGAGGCCGAGGCGGGTGGATCACGAGGTCAAGAGATCGAGACCATCCTGGTCAACGTGGTAAAACCCCGTCTCTACTAAAAATACAAAAATTAGCTGGGCGTGGTGGCACGTGCCTGTAGTCCCAGCTACTCGGGAGGCTGAGGCAGGAGAATTGCTTGAACCCAGGAGGCGGAGGTTGCGGTGAGCCGAGATCGTGCCATTGCACTCCAGCCTGGGCAACAAGAGCGAAACTCCGTCTCAAAAAAAAAAAAAGAAAAAGAAAAAATATTTTAATTATCTGCATAGGCAGCAGCACAGGAGTCTCACAAAACACAAAGGGCCAGATGATTGAAGCTTATAGCATTCTGAGCTAGAAATAGGGGCTTGGGGCTTCCCTGGGGACAGTGCGGAGGCACCACAGGTGTCAAGAGGGTTAAAGGAGGAAGTGTATAGGAAATTGTTGTAACCAAGCGAGTTGTAGAGAAAGTGCCACACTCTGAGATTGAATCAGGAGTCCTTTATTGCCGGGGACAGAGAGATGGCTAATGCTCAAAATTCTCTCGGCCTTTAAGAAGGGGCTTGATTCCTTTTTATATCTTGCTTAAAGGAGGGGAGGGGGAACCTAGCTGAAGCAAATTTTACAGAAGCAGAACAAGCAAAAGTTAAAAGATAAGCAGTGGCAGATGTAACGGCTTTTCATATTATCAGTAGGTGCATTCCTAAGCGGGGATGGCACAGCTTGAGTCAGTACCTTACCAATAAGTGCATTCCTGAGTGCCCTTGAGTGCAGCTTGACCTAGCTATGTACTCAGGGGACGGGGATATCGGGAAAGGGGAGGCTAAGATGGAGCCTGTCTGGCTTTCAGTTAAAATGGAGTCAGTTGGGCTAACACAGGGTAGGTTAGCACAAAATAAGGTTGCCTTGCTATGCAGATAAAGTCTCTCAGGTAATAAAAGTTGTCTCTGAGCAGCTGCCTTCCTGACACAGATACTCTTACTATGTAGACTTCCTTTATGGATGTAAATTTGCTTTACAAAAGGACAGCTTTTCAGAACTACTCCTGTGTCTGCAGTTTCTCAGAATAACCAGCTTGAAATATGCCAAGGAAGTATATTTTGGGATAGCATATTTGGTATTCTACAGTCATAATTTGGGGTGCTTTGGCCTGAGCCTCAGCAGCAAATAGAGCACAGGATTCAGGGTTCGGAGCCCTGGATCCTATTACCAGCTCTGCCCCCAACCCAGTGGTTTCTTGTGAAGGGTCCTCTTCAGTAGAATCAATTTTCCTAAAAGGCAAAGAGGCATCGGAGTTCCAGCTGGCTTAAACATTCGTAGATTTCGCACCTTCCCTTTTGGCCCCCGCCTCCCTCCCCAACCTTCTTCCCACCAGGAGCTACCAGGGGCTCAGCCCATTTCCCAAGATCAGGAAGGAGTAGGGCTAGGGCTGAAGTGAAGTGACCGCAGCAGTAGCAAACAGAGAAGCTCACTGGAAAGTCCTGGTGAGAGCCTCAGCTTCTGATGAGTCACAGAACGCCACGGAGCAGGTTGCAGCGCTTGACTGATTGGGTTTACCCTATTTTTGTTTTGAGTTAGAGCCAACTCTCTTCATTCCTTTTCGTGGCTCTGAGTAGGGCCTGTTCCATTATATCTCTTCATCTAAACGCCTGCACTGTAGATGCTAGAAAATCCTGCGCAGCTCATAACCCAAGGACTGGTGTCCGTTCACCTTTCCTCTCCTACTCCTAAGCTGCCAGGATATCAGACGAGTGGATTCCAGCCCCAGTTTTGCTTCTTCAACTTTGCGGTGAGGCTTTGGGCAAGCTATTTAACCTGTCTGGGCTTCAGTTGCCTCACTGCTAAAATGGGTACCATAATGTTTATTTGAAGAGCAAAGGGATTGGTGCAAAAATCGCATTAACAGAAATACCTTCATTCCGGCCGGGCGTGGTGGCTCACGCCTGTAATCCCAGCACTTTGGGAGGCCAAGGCGAGCGGATCATTTGAGGTAGGGAGTTCGAGACCAGCCTGGCCAACATGGTGAAACCCCGTTTCTACTAAAAATACAAAAAATTAGTCGGGCATGGTGGCGGGCGCCTGTAATCCCAGCTACTCAGGAGGCTGAGGCAGGGGAATTGCTTGAACCTGAGGTGGAGGTTGCAGTGAACCAAGATTGTGCCACTGCACTCCAGCCTGGGCGACAGAGTGAAACTCCGTCTCAGAGAAACAAAACAAAACAACCTCAAAATCCTTCATTCCTCTTGGGGAGGGGGGCTGTGAGGACAGATCTGAATGGGAGAAAACCTAGAGACGGCCACGCTGCCTTTTACAGGGAACAAGCAATTATTGGGCACCCTCTTTTTAGTCAGGAAGCAGGGACGGAAAATGAGTCCTTGGGCCAGCGCGGGAGGAGAGGCTGGAAAACATATCGATATTCAGGGAAGCACGGAAAGGGCACTCAATGGATCTGTCACAAAGTGCCGTCAGGGCAGAATCAGAGCAGAACAGCCAAGGGCCCAGGGATTCGAGGAAGCTTGGGCGGAGCGGAGAGCCCAAAAGTTGAAGGTTTACTTGGCAGATGAGGGAGGGAAAGGGATTTCAGAAACAAGGATCTCGTGGGTGGGCTGTCCCAGTTGGCGCGCGGCAGAGCGCAGACCAGCACCGGGCGGTCTGGTCGCTGCAGGATAGACACGCTTACTAAGACTCCAGGCTTTTGGAGTCAGTTCTTTCTCCCGCTCCGAAGACCGAGGGGCGCTGCACCCTCCTTGGCGCGGGCCGAGCGCGGCCAGACAGCGCACCAGAGCCAGAGCGTGGAGCCTGAGGGCTGGCGGGCGACTCTGAAGCTCGGCGCCCCAACCGGGAAGTGATCGCGGCAGCGCACTCGCCTGACGCCAGCGGAAGTGCGAGCTCGAGGCGAGCCTGCTCCGCCGCCGGGCGCCAGGGAGGGGGCGGGGCGGGGCGGGGCTGGGGCGGGAGGCGGGGCGGGGCTTGGCGGCGGGGCGGGGCTTGGCGGCGGGGCGGGGCTTGGCGGCGGTTGTTTTTACCCAGGCCTTGGTGCCTAGGCGCTCGGCCGAGGCTGCTCGGCGTGGAAGCGCCAGACGCGAGGCAGCCAGGAGGGTCGGTGCGGCGCGAGGAGCCGGCGAGCGCGCCCTCGGTGTTGGCCGCCGCAATGTCCGCTCAGTGCTGTGCGGGCCAGGTGAGCGAGGCCGGGCGCCGCGCGGGGATGGTCGCATCGTAGAACCGGGCCAGGAGTCCAGGCGTCGAGGACCTGCCCGGGTGCGTTCCCAGCTCTGCGGCCGAACGTAGAGCCCGGGTGGGTCGCTCGGGCTGAGTCCGCGGCGCTCAGCGGTCCGGGAAATCCTGTGCCCTGGGCGGGCGGGAAGGGGCAGGGGGAAGCCCGAGAGGCTATCCTCGGGTCTTCCCGCCCGGCCTCCGGGACTCCGCGTGGGGCGGGGCGTGCAGGGCTCGGGCGGAGGATCTCGACTGCTCCAGGGGCGTGTCGCCTCCTGCATTGGGCACTGGTGGGTAGCGCCGAGCTCCGTTGCCCTCTCGACTCTGCCTGTCGGATGAACCCAGGAAAAAACGTGGGTTTGGGCAACGTCTCCTTTGCCGTGCCCTGAATAAAACTCGGGTTAAACAGCCCAGACAGGTTGTGCTTGGCATATGGAAGTCGAGCGTGGGCTCTTCTGTATCTTTGATAATGTCTCGAAGCCTGATTTCCAAACTGCCGGGCGCAGGTCTGGGCGAAGGGAAAACTCAGCCTTGCTTCCTGAGTTTCCCGACCCAGCTCTGGCTCGGTACTAACACGACTGCCTGGGTAGGGCGCGAGCCTTTCTGTCTCTCTTTGCAAATAAACTTTCTCGAACTGTTTTTTTAGCTCTCGCCTGTTTAAACCTATAATATCTGAAAATATTATCCCCTACCAGTTGCTGCATCAGTGTAGAATTAGTACGTCTTAGCCCTTTAATGCTGCAGAATTAGAAAAAACGAAATAGGTGGGTCTCCTGGATGTGGAGCTGCTTTCTCTCTGTGCATGTGGATTATCAGCGTTTCGGTACAGAGTTTTAATGGCCTGTTTTCACAACCGAATCAGACTCCGGGGGCCATCCAGGTTCGGGGTGTTCTTGCTGACACTCAAGCGTTTGTACAATCGAGGCCAGCTGTAAGTGAGGCAGGGGTTAAGCTGTGGGTTTCTGTAACGGGCGATTATATTGGCAGATAAGCTGTGCTGTTTGGAGTGGCCACGTGGAGTTCTCTTGGTTTTTGAGCTCTAATACTGTGCTTGGCATGCATTAAAGCTGGCCTTTCCAGAGTTGAGGAAATTGAGGTTTTTTACGACTGAGGTGAAATTATTTTTTTTTTTCTCTGAGTCAGGCACAGAGAGAGAGAGAGAGAGAATGAGAATGCTCACCACCTTACCCGGGTTTTGAGAACAAGGTGGACCAGCAAAGGCTGTTTTCAGAAAGCTCTGCAAATTTTTTATTCTCGTTTTGAAATACTTTCTTTTCAATATGATGCAACACTTTTTATTATGCAGTAATTCTATTATAGCTCTTTAGGGGCATCTGTCCTGGTCCCTTGAAATCCCCTTGAGACTCTGTCATTCTCAAGTACCTAATTTAGGGCTCTGTAAATTATTACAGTATTCAATAGGTTTTGTAAAAGAATTATTTTGATATTGATGTTTTGGCAGGTTTCTAGTCTCCCCTCTCAGGACTTTGAAAAGAACTAAATCAAAGTTAACCCCTGCTTTCCCAGGCCTGCTAGAGGCATCACTGTGGTGGACATCATTGCAGTGTGATAGTGATCACATTGTGATTTCCTGTGGATGGGGCAGTAGGTAGTTAAAAGCAAAAACAGGCTGTGCATGCCTGTAATCCCAGCACTTTAGGAGGCCAAGGCGATCCAATCACCTGAGGTTGGGAGTTCTAGACCAGCGTGACAAACATGGAGAAACCCGTCTCTACTAAAAATAGAAAATTAGTTGGGCGTGGTGGTGCATGTTTGTAATCCCACCTACTCAGGAAGCTGAGGTAGGAGAATCGCTTGAACGCGGGAGATGGAGGTTGCGGTGAGCCGAGATTGTACCATTGCACTCCAGCCTTGGTGACTCCCTCTCAACAACAACAACAACAACAAAAAAAAAAAAAAAAGAAAAAAGCAAACAAACAAAACCTCACAGCACTATCAGAAGTTACCAGTTCTTTTGTTTGTTTGTTTGGGCACTTACCTTGTGCCAGGAACTGGGTGTATAGTCCTAAGTCAGACAAACATCTCTGCTCTCAATGGTCTGTCTGAGCAGGGGAGATCATTCATAAACATGTAAACAATGAAACAATGAATATGGTACTGGTACTGTCAGAGGCTGTGTGGTAAGCAGCCTTGAGGAGGGTTGTGAGGGAGTCTGAGAAGATGCCGGTGGAGTTGAGACTGCTCAGTGAGGAGAGGTAAGGGGAGTCTAGGGTGGCTGGGGTGACCTAGATGAGGTCAGAGAGAAGGGCAGGACCAGAAATGGCCAGAGCCTATCAGCTGCCTTTGGACTTTGGATTTAATTCTGGTTGCAGTGAGAGGCTGTGGGAGAATTTTGAGCAGGGGCAAGCTGTGGTTTGATTTGCAGTTAGAAGATAATTGGGGTGTTGTGAAGACTGGACTGTAACAAGGGCTAGAGTGGAGGTGGGGAAAGCCGTTCCAGATGGTCATGCAATGGATTGTTGCCTCTTAGGGGCAAGCAGTGTTCTCGGCTTCAGCAGTGAACATAAATCCTTTCCCAATGTAGCTCAAATCCTGGCAATCTGCTCTTGCTGTAATCCCAGGAGGAGAGTGCGTGGTACCTTCTTTTAGGCTATGGCTGTAGGAGTGAGTACCGTGGGACATCGTTGGCTTCTGGGTATATTTCAGAGGTAGAACTGGATTTGAGGAAGAATTACAAGTGGGATGTGGGAATGAGACAGACCCCGGTTTCTGGCCTGAGCCACTGGGTAGATGATGATCGCATTGACTGAGGTGAAGTAGGAGGCTGATAGAAAGAGGACGTTTGGTGAGCAAAGTTTCTTGGCTTTGTTACATTAGAGATGCATATTATAAATTAAATGGAAATGGCAAGTCACCATTTAAGTTGGGAGAAGTTGAGGTTGGAGATGGACATTTCGAGGACTTTTAACTGAGGACCATCATGCACAAGAACCCATAAACCCATAAAAAAACCTGGGCTTTGGACTCAGGCCTGGGTTTCAGTTGGGAAATCTGGACAATGAGGGCCGGTATGACTGGCTGAGTTACTTACTCTCTATTAACTCATTGTACCTCAGCTACTGAATGGGTGCTTCTTAAGGTTACTGTGAAAATTACATGTGATGATAAGTGTAAAGTCTGTAATACAGGGTTTGGCAGAGTATGAGGAACCTCCCAAATCTGAACTTACTAGTGGCCATTACTCATCTGCATCAGGATAATCTCCAGATCATCTTATTTTATTTTTGTATCTACTCTGATATTCACTTAGATTTTGTTTAGGGTGTTGGCTAATGGACACTAAGAAGGCAGAGATTACAGGGGAGTGGTCACTCAACAGTTTATGAGTTCAAAGTTCTGTGCTAGGCCCCTAGGGACGAGGTAATGAACACAGGGCTTCCTTGCTTTAACTTGAGGGCTACAGTGGAGATGGGAGTGTGGGGGAAGTTAGCTACAGAAAATGACGGTGCAGGCTGGGCGTGGTGGCTCACGCCTGTAATCCCAGGACTTAGGCATGCCGAGGTGAGTGGATTGCTTCAGGCCAGGAGTTGGAGACCAGCCTGGGCAACATGGTGAAACCGTCTCTACTAAAACAAAATTTAGCCAGGCGTGGTGGCGCATGACCTGAAGTCCCAGCTACTTGGGAGGCTGAGGCACCAGAATTGCTTGAACTCGGGAGGTGCAGCTTGCAGTGAGCTGACAGTGAGCCACTGCACTCCAGCCTGAGTAACAGAGCAAGACGCTGTCTTAAAAAAAAAAAGAAAGAAAATGACAGTGCACACCGTCAGAGCAGAAGTGAGGTGTGTGCTTGCAAAATCTAGACAACTTTTCCAAGGCAGTTTGGTAATAGGGATTGGGAGGGTTTACTGCAGGCCAGTATAGGCATGAATGACAATTATAATAGCTGCAGTTTGTTTCAGTCCACAGCATGTGCTTTGTTTTTACATACATTATAATTCATTCATTCCTCACAAAACCCCTGCTTGGCCTCCTTTTACAGGTGAGTCAACTAAAGTATAGAGAAATAAATTAACTGATGTTACCAACTGACTGATGGCAGAGATAGGTCTTGTGTACGGGCCCACCTGACTTGAGTTGGTTGACTTTTGTACCAAACTGCTACTATTATTATTATAATATGAATAATAATTGCTCCAGATGGCTGTAATGCAGCTTGAATACACTGCTATTAGGCTGTTTTGGTAGATATTGTTGGCTGCCAGTAGTTAGTGGTTGAGTGAGGTTTAACTTCTCCCTCATGCCTAATTCAGGTCATAAAGACCCAAGTCACAAACCAAATTCTGTCAGACACACAGACAGTGGCAGGTGTATAGAACAGTCATGCAGCCTGTTCTGAGACTTCCTGATGTTCCAGCTCCTTGCCCTTGTTGGTGCTCTCATAGGCTTCTTATCTGAAAAGTTCACCGGAGGCAGATGTGCCAACAGTCTAATAGGCAAGACTTGGCTAACTTCTGATTGGTGGGCAGCCAAGACTACTGCACCAGATGAAGCAAGCCCATGGTTGCCACTCTGAGTAAAGATTCACTCTATCTTTTTTTTTTTTTTTTTGTTTTGAGATGGTGTCTCACTCTCTCACCCAGGCTAGAGTGCAGTGGCGTGATCTCAGCTCACTGCAACCTCCACCTCCAGGGTTCCAGCGATTCTCCTGCCTCAGCCTTCCGAGTAGCTGGGATTACAAGTGCCCACCACCACACCTGGCTAATTTTTGTATTTTTTTTTTTTTTGAGACGGAGTTTCGCTCGTGTTACCCAGGCTGGAGTGCAATGGCGCGATCTCGGCTCACCGCAACCTCCGCTTCCTGGGTTCCAGCAATTCTCCTGCCTCAGCCTCCCGAGTAGCTGGGACTACAGGCACGTGCCACCACGCCCAGCTAATTTTTGTATTTTTAGTAGAGACGGGGTTTCACCATGTTGACCAGGATGGTCTCGATCTCTTGACCTGGTGATTTACCCACCTCGGCCTCCCAAAGTGCTGGGATTACAGGTGTGAGCCACCGCGCCCGGCCTTAATTTTTGTATTTTTATTTTTATTTATTTATTTATTTATTTTATTTATTTTATTTATTTTTTTGAGACGGAGTTTCGCTCTTGTTGCCCAGGCTGGAGTGCAATGGCGCGATCTCGGCTTACCGCAACCTCCGCCTCCTGGGTTCAAGCAATTCTCCTGCCTCAGCCTCCTGAGTAGCTGGGACTACAGGCGCACGCCACCACGCCCACCTAATTTTTGTATTTTTAGTAGAGACGGGGTTTCACCACCTTGACCAGGATGGTCTCGATCTCTTGACCTCGTGATCCACCCGCCTCGGCCTCCCAAAGTGCTGGGATTACAGGCGTGAGCCACCACACCTGGCCTATTCATTCTATCTTTACAGCTAGTTCATGCAAGGCAGGAATGCCCAGGCCCAGGCCCAGGTATTTTTCCAGCCAGATCCTATTTCTAGATCACTAAGATTTTCTGCAGTAAAAACCCATTTATTTATTTATTTATTTATTTAAAGATGGGAGCTGGGTGTTTCCCAGGCTGGAGTGCAGTGGCTCATTCATAGCTCACTGCAGCCTCGAACTCCTGGGCTCAAGTGATCTTGCTGCTTCCGCCTCCCAGGTAGCTGGGACTATAGGTGCTTTCTACCATGCCTGTCCAGTTTAAAAAAATTTTTGTAGAGAGTGGGTCTGGCCTTGCTGCCCAGGCTGGTAAAACTCATTTCTAGTGTCTGTTATGTTAATTAACAAAGCCTTGAATGCCACCAGGGACTATCCATTGTCAAAGATAAACAAAGCCTGACATTAGTTCAAACAGTAAAAACAGTTTTATTCAATAACTATTAACTCTAGGGGAAAGAGCTGAGCTTCATTCGGTTTTGTGCAGAGGTGACTCGGCCTTTTAAAGGGATTTATAAGGGAGTAAGGACGGGAGTGAGCGTAGCTCAAGTAGAGTCAGGAAGGTGAATAGTTACAAAGGGTTGGTCTGTGTAAATGTGATTAGGCCCTGTGTCTGCCTGCTATATGGCCTTTGATTAAATGTTTGCTGGAATAGGTCTTGACCAGGACAACTGATGCCCCTAAATGCAGCTTAAAACACACACACACACACACACACACACACACACACACTCTCTCTCCCCCGCCCATGAAGACTTATTTAAAAAATAAATTACATACCACATATAACTGGGCACAGTGGCTCTCGCCTGTAATCCCAGCACTGTGGGAGGCCGAGGTGGGTGGATCACCTGAGATCAGGAGTTTGAGACCAGCCTGGCCAACATGGCAAAACCCTGTCTCTACTAAAAATAACAAAAATTCACTGGGTGTGATGGCACGTGCCTGTAATCCCAGCTACTCTGGAGGCCAAGGCAGGAGAATTGCTTGAACCCAGTAAGCGGAGGTTGTAGTGAGCCGAAATTGCGGCACTGTACTACAGCTTGGGCAAGACAGCGGGAAGCTGTAGCAAAAAAATAAAAGAAAGAAATAAGGAGGCTGAGGCAGGTGGATCACCTGAGGTCGGGAGTTCAAGACCAGCCTGACCAACATGGAGAAACCCCATCTCTCCTAAAAATACAAAATTAGCTGAGTGTGGTGGCACATGCCTGTAATCCCAGCCACTTAGGAGGCTGAGGCAGGAGAATCGCTTGAACCTGGGAGGTGGAGGTTGCGGTGAGCCGAGATCTCACCGTTGCACTCCAGCCTGGGTAACAAGAGGGAAACTCCATCTCAAAAAAAAAAAAGACTCCCCCAAAATGTCCTTCCTTCTTCACTGTAAAACCCAAATCTCTGCTTTAAGGTCCCAGCTCAGTGTTTCCTCAGTAGTGCTCTTTCTCTTGTTTTGAGAGTACTCACAGAATTAGTGCTTAGTAGACTTGATCGCATCACTTAGTACTTGGTCATCGGATGCACTGGAATTAAATGCTGGCTACTGCAAGGATGTTTCCTCTCTTCTCATAGGCAGAGCGCTTACTGTGACCCAGCTGAACCCCATGTTGAACTCTTTTGGTTACAAAACTCTTGTTCCCTGTTGCTCTTTGTTTATAGTGATTGAAGATGTTAGGTCCTCATTGTATTACATGGTGCTTTCACCCTTGGAAGGGATTCGGTTACAAAAATTCATTCTTTCCATGACGATACTTTTTTGAACAATGTGGAGAGTATTTGTGAAACCGAAGGAAATCACACATATCATTACCCAGAGAGAACCACATTTTGATGGTTTATATTCAGTTACTTAAATATTTATTATTTTATTTTATATATTTTTTTGAGATGGAGTTTTCCCTCTTGTCGTCCAGGTTGGAGTGTAATGGTGCAATCTTGGCTCACTGCAACCTCTGCCTTCCTGGTTCAAGCAGTTCTCCTGCCTCAGCCTCCTGAGTAGCTAGGATTACAGGCACCCGCCACCACGCCCAGCTAATTTTGTGTTTTTAGTAGAGATGGGGGTTTCACTCCTGACCTCAGGTGATCCGCTTGCCTCAGCCTCCCAAAGTGCTGGGTTTACAGGTGTGAGCCACCGTGCCTGGCCAGTATTTATTATTTTACTTTGCAACATTGGGATTATGTTGGAAGTGCTGTATTTGATCCTGTTCTTTTTGCAGAATTATGGTGTGACCAAGAAAGTTTTTTTAACATGCATCAGCCACTAATTTGTAGTTGTTAATGTTTACTGGGCTTACATTTGTATGTAGATCGTCTTCTACCTTCAAACTTGATGGTTTCTTTAGAGGTGTTAACGTTGAATGTGTGACAGTCACTTAATGAACTTTAGTGTTAAGAGGTTTGTGTGTGTTTCTATTCCCAAAAGGCCAAAAGTAATGGAAAAAAATCCCTAATTTCATCTCTGTTAGGTGTCATCATTGACAATATATTTCTGTGATTGTCAACATTTTTTTTTTTTTTTTTTTGAGATAGAGTCTTGCTCTGTTGTCAGGCTGGAGTGCAGTGGTACAATCTCGGCTCACTGCAACCTCCGCTTCCTGTGTTCAAGCGATTCTCCTGACTCAGCCTCACGAGTAGCTGGGACTGTAGGTGCACACCACCACGCCCAGCTAATTTTATTTTTAGTAGAGATGGGTTTCACCATGTTAGCCAGGATGGTCTGCATCTCTTGACCTCGTGGTCTGCCCACCTCGGCTTCCCAAAGTGCTGGGATTACAGGCATGAGCCACCGTGTGTGGCCTCAACATTTTCTTTAACTTTGACTTTTTTTTTTTTTTGCAGTTACTTTCACAGGTAACATCTGTCCAAATGGTGGTTCAGTCACTGTTTTCCTTCTGTGTGATGGTGGCCATCTTTGCTTCAGCTGCACTAACACTGAGTCAGTCCTGTGTTTCTTATCACTAGCACTGGCACTTTTATTTTCCTGTTCATCTTTATAAAGATGCAGGCAAATTGCAGTAAAATGCCCTATAATTGTTCTGTCAAGGTAATGGTTTGGTTAATGTTGGCTAAATGTGGTAGTCTCCCTTTACCTGCAGTTTTGCTTTTTGTGGTTTCAGTTACCTGAGGTTTATCAGGGTATGAAAATATTAAGTGGAAAAATTACAGAAATAAACAATTCACAAGTTTAAAGTATGCCCTGTTCTGAATAGTGTGATGAAACCTCGCTCCATCCCACTGGGATGTGAATCACTTCCGGCCAGTGTATGCATGCTGTCTAGCTGTCCACCTATGCTCCTCACCCCTTAGTGTCTTAGGAGTCATCTCAGTTTCAGATCCACTGTCGCAGAATTGCAGTCCTTGTGTTTGAGTCATTTGGGTCACCCTTATTTGACTTAGTAGTCTCAAAGCGCAAGAGTCGTGATGCTGGTATAGTGTCATAAGTTTTGGTTTTATTATTTGTTATTGTTGTTAATCTCTTACTGTGCCTAATTTAGAAATTAAACTTTATCATAAGGCCAGGCAAGGTGGCTCATGCCTGTAATCCAAGCACTTTGGGAGGCTCAGGTGGGTGGACCACTTGAACCCAGGAGTTAGAGACCAGCCTGGGCAACATGGAGAAACCCTGTCTCTACAAAAGCACAAAAATTAGCCAGGGCATGGTGGTGTGTGTGCCTGTAGTCCCAGCTCCTTGGGAGGCTGAGGTGGGAGGATCACTTGAGCCTGGGGAAGTCGAGGCTGTAGTGAGCCATGGTTGTGTCACTGCACTCCAGCCTGGGTGACAGACTAAGAACCTGTCTCAAAAGCAACAACGAAACTTTATCATAGGTGTGTATATACAAGAAAAAACACAGTGTATATGGGATTGGGTACTGTCCACAGTTTCAGGCATCCACTGGGGGTCTTGGAACACATCCTCCTTGGGTAAGGAGGGACTACTCTAGATAGCTCACTGGTGAGCTGATACAGGAAAGGTGGCTTTGGGATGTCTTTGTATAGTGTAGCTAAGTTCAAGTTGTCAGATAATCCTCTGTCACTTACCTGAACAGTATGGAGTGTGAGGGTTGCATTCTTAGTTGGGGAGTTCGCTTGAAGGTTGCTCATTCAAATGTGTTTTCTTGGGCAGCTCTGTAGCTGACCTGGCGAGCTGACAGATAGCTTTGGGCTGCAGTAAGTCTGACTTTGTAGGCACGGTTGAGGAGAGGCAGGTCTGTAGGCGTGGAAGTCAGCCTCTGACATCTCTCTCTGTGCTAATTAAACAACACTCCCTTCCCCATTGCTTGCTTCCCTCCCCGTTTTCTGTATAAATAGGGGCTCTAGATTTCCCACAGATAGTGAGTATCTGGGTATGACTATGAGACAAGGAAGCTTTACTTTTCAGTTTTCCAGGTGACTTTTTTTTTTTTTTGAGATGGAGTCTCACTCTGTCACCCAGGCTAGAGTGCAGTGGCACCATCTTGGCTCACTGCAACCTCTGCCTCCTGGGTTAAAGCAATTCTCCTGCCTCAGCCTCCTGAGTAGCTGGTTTTACAGGTGTCGAGCACTGTGCCCAGCTAATTTTTTTTTTTAATATCTTTAAAAACTTTTTTTTTTTTTTTTGTAGAGACAGGGTTTCACTATGTTGGCCAGGCTGGTCTTGAACTCCTGACCTCAGGTGATCCGCCCACCTCGGCCTCCCAAAGTGCTGAGATTACAGGCACAAGCCACCGTGGCTGACCTAATTTTTGTATTTTTAGTAGAGATGGGGTTTCACCATCTTGGCCAGGCTGGTCTTGACCATCTGACCTTGTGATCCACCCGCCTTGGCCTCCCATAGTGCTGGGATTACAGGCGTGAGCCATGGTGCCGGCCTCTATGTGTTTTAATGTAATCACTAGTTAGAGTCTCAGAAAGGGCACTGCAGTAATTATGGCATTGTCTGCTATTATTTCAGAGCAGTCTGTGGCCAGATCATCTATGATAACCTGATGTTAAAAAGGAGGTCCTCATTTAAGCTGATACATCTGCAGAACTAGCCATTGGATATAATTCTTTGACCAAGCTGTTTTTAGTATTTTAAGTGGCCGTACCTGCCTAATTATAAAGATCTAGTGTATTTTACGTATTGCTGTTTTCACTTGAATTTAGGGTTATGGTTGGATCCTGAGAACAGTATCAATCAAGTTATCAATCTGAACCGCTGTGATTGTTCCCAAATAGTAGGTGTCCCAAGTAGCCCACTGTAAACCTTTGCAGCCCTACTTAAAATGTATTTTAAAGCATTTTCAGTGGGAATATCCCCATATTCTTCTAGCTTATATGTTAATGATATTTCAAAAGATGTTAGAACTTAATCTGAGAGTCAGTGTAGCGCAGTAGGAAATTCAGATAGTGAGTTGATGTGATTACACAGAACATCTGTTTGAATTTTAAAGGGAGGCAGGATTTTACTTTTGGCTTTTCTTCCATAGTTTGCCTTGTGAGATTAAAATTGCTGATGTTTAAGGAAAGCAGCTGTTGTGGAAAAACTTAGGGGCTTTTTATCAGAGAGTAAATTTTGAAACAATTTGTGGGTTTTTGAAGTAAGGTTACAGTATATAGTGATTAGACAGCATTTTTACTCCCTCATGAAAACTGTCTAGTCAAAACAAAAGTAGGAAAAACACAGATATAACGCCTTAAATCTTATTTATGAAAAGATAACTAGAGGAGATGGAAAAATCAGACTTCTGTTTAAGTATCATTTTTATAAACTGGCCAAGTGCATTTTGAAACAAAATTCATGAGGTCTTTGTGGAATGCCTTTTCCACTTTTTTGTGCTCACATTATGTGTCAGTAATTTAACGGAGGGCTGATCTCCTAATGCTTTGATCCTTGGTGATTGTGGTTCACCCAAACTGGGGAGGAATTCAGTCTTTTGTTCTTGATTCCATGCTGATTGATCCCCTCCTCTCTCATTCGCAGAAACAATGACAGTATTTTGTTTCCATACTAATGAAACCGTTTGCTATAATAGGATTCTATAGTGGTAATTTTTCTTTAGCTTTGCTAGTCTTATCCCTGAAGACTCTAGGACTTTGTTGACTTATTTCATCAGCTGTTACTCTTCGTTTTGTTTTTGTTTTTGTTTTTGAGACAGAGTCTCTGCTTTGTCGCCCAGGCTGGAGTGAAGTGGTGCTGTCTCAGTTCACTGCAACCTCTGCCTCCCAGGTTCAAGCAATTCTCCTGCCTCAGCCTCCAAGTAGCTGGGATTACAGGCGGCTAATTTTTGTATGTTTAATAGAGACGGAGTTTCACCTTGTTGGCCAAGCTGACCTTGAACTGCTGACATCGTGATCTACCTGCCACAGCCTCCCAAAGTGCTGGCATTGCAAGCATGAGCCACCGTGCCTGTTCTGTTCTTTGTTTTTAAAGAGCAGACAATCCGTAAAGAGAAATGTCAGTTGATAAATATTCACTGGGGCTGAGTGTGGTGGCTCACACCTGTAATCCCAGCACTTTTTGGGGCTGAGGCGGGCATATCACCTGAGATCAGGAGTTTGAGACCAGCCTACCCAACATGGCGAAGCCCCATCTCTACTAAAAATACAAAAATTAGCCGGGCATGGTGGCGCATGCCTCTAATTCCAGCTACTCGGGAGGCTGAGGCATAAGAATCACTTGAACCTAGGAGACGGAGGTTGTAGTGAGCTGAGATCATGCCATTGCACAGAGTGAGACTCTGTCTCAAAAAAAAAAAAAAAAAAAAAGAAAAAAAAATATTAACTGGTACCTAGAATAATAAAGTTCAGAGGCTGTAGCTAGGCCTGCTTGTGCTTGGGAGTGGCTCGTGAATAGATGCTGCATTTCCTAGCAGTATGAGACTGTGCCTGGGGCAGTGCTTCTTCACAGACTGGATTGAGGGTTTGTTTGCCTCAGCTTTGCACCTTTTATCTTTTGGGAAAGGGGAAGAAGCTGGGGGTCCCTTGGCAGGGACATTTGCCCCCAGAAGTAGATGAGCCCACCCAGGGGAGCATGTGGAGAGTGGGACCTCCTTCCTGAATGGCTCTAGAGATCCATGCCATCCTGCAGTTGCACACACACTGTTATGTGTGTCCTGAACGCTTTTCCAGGAAGAAAGTCCCCACCATTTCTCAGCTTCTCAAGGAAATCTTCTGACCTCAGGAAAAAGCTGCTGTAGTATGAGAAGGAAAGCTCAGCCTTGGAATCTTGAGAAACATCTCCAATTTAAAAAGCAGACATTCCCTGTAGCCAACAGGGAAAGAAAGAAAATTAAGTGAAGGTCAAGCCTGCCTGGAGGGTGGGGACAGGTATGGAACTACTGGCCTGGTCAGACAACTAGTCAAGTTGTTGTAACCAGATCACCACTGAGACAAAGGCGAGGCCAAATTACAGGATCTTTATTGCAGGCGGCCACAGAGGACTCTCGTCTCTCTAACTCATGGCCCCGACAGGAGGGTCAAGACCTTTTATGCCCGTAAACTACCTCCTGGGCGAGGGTGGGGGTGAGGGGCTTTGGACATTCCATAAAACATCTCCTAGGTGGGGGTGAAGGTGAGGGGCTTTGGACATTCCGAGGGCCAGGGGACTTTGGACATTCCGATTGTTACTTAAGTGGTTCACAGAAGTCAAGATAAGTGTTAGTTTACCCATTGTCTGGGTAGGGTGGAAATTACAGACCTTAGTTACTTACTACAAGTCTTAAAATGGCGCAGGGGCCAAAATGGCGTGGGTTTGGACTGCTTGCCTGTCACATTAGGGTTACAGAGAGCAGTTTCACGGAAAGCTGAGGTATGGTCGAGGTATGCAGTTTATGGGGCAATTACCATGTCACAAAGTGAGAGAGGAAGATTGAAGATTAGTGCCTGTGGATTTTTGAGAGTGCCAGCTTATCTGGAGGCTGAGTTGGGAGGATCTCTTGAGCCCAGGAGGTCAAGGCTGCCGTGAGCTGTGATTGTGCTACTACACTCTAGCCTGGGTGGCAGAGCAAGACGATGTTTCTATTTTTTTTTTTTTTTTTGAGATACTTCCCAAAGTGCTAGGATTATAGGGGCGAGCCTCTGCGCCTGGCTGAGACCATATTTCAAAACAAAGAGTAAGGCTGGGTGCGGTAGATCACTTGAGGTCAGGAGTTTGAGACCAGCCTGGCCAACATGGCAAAACCCCGTTTCTACTAAAAATACAAAATTTAGCCCAGTGTGGTGGCAGATGCCTGTAGTCCCAGCTACTCAGGAGGCTGAGGTGGGAGAATTGCTTGAACCTGGGAGCCACAGGTTGCAGTGAGCCAAGATTATGCCTTTGTACTCTAGCCTAGGTGACAGAGCAAGACTCCATCTCAAAAAAAAAAAAAAAGCGCCTGGGGGTTTTGGAGGTTTTGGCAGCCTCAGTTTCCAGGCAACGGAAGGTAGAGAAATGCTGGGGAGCTGAGAACTAAAGCCAGGGAGGGGAGGTTATTATCTTTTAAGATAAAAGGAGGAGCAGATTAAGAACCTGAAGAGGTTTGGGCTGGCCCTTAAAGGATGGAAGGAAAACAGCTTCCTGCCTCCAAATTGCAGGATGCTGAAATTTAATTATTTTTTTTTAAGTTCTCCTGCCAAAATTGAGTCCAAGGGTAGCTCTCCATCCCCTTTTTTCTTCAAAGAAATCCTCCACTTTCTGTGCCCTCCGCCACCTCCCACTTTTTCTATCTAAGTTTGTGAACTCTCATTAACTGGGATTCAACTCTTTGAAAAATTCTGGAGAGGCAAGTCTAGTTCTGGAGAGATCCAGATTTTGCTGCTTGCTTGACTTTTCTTCTCTCTCTCTCTTTTTTTGTTTTTTTTTTAAGAGACAGGCTCTCACTATGTTGCCCAGGCTGGTCCCGAACTCCTGGGCTCAAGCAATCCTCCTTCCTTGGCCTCTCGAAGTGTTAGAATTACAGGTGTGAGCCACCATGCCCAGCCTTGCTTGATTTTTGAGGCAGGTCGTGGAACCACAGAAACTCTTAGAAGATACCTTAAAAGGCATCCATTTGTAATGACCCATCTGAAACTTACATGTCCTTTTTAATGCCCCTCTTCTGTGTGCATCTGTGTTTGAATCTCACCAGTGCTGGGGAGCTCACTACTGTTCCTAGTTCTTAAATTTTCTTGTCAAGTGGGAGAAATTCCTGTCTTGTCTCCTTACTGTTGTTAAAGAGATAAAATCCCTATAACAATATTAGTGATTGTTGAAGGAATAAAAATCAGATGTTACATGTAGGATCTTTTTTTTTTTTTTTTTTTAATCTGTGAAGTGTTTCAGGTGTTTAATCTGATGCAGTGTTTCAGGGTTCAGTGTAAGATACCAAGTGAAGATACCAAGATCACTCTAGGTATTTTAAACAGAAGAGGATTTACTGTAGGGAATTAGGTGTGTTTAAAAAGTAATTGTAGAACTAAAGGAGCAAGCATGAAGGGGCCACCCCCTGGGACACTTGAATTTAAGAATGTTACCTAAGGACCAGGGGTTCCGTCCAGGTTCTGCTGCTATGCACACAAAAAGCCAATGACTGAGATGGACGAGTATTGCAAGGAAGAAGGCTTTAATTGGTGCTACAGCCGGGGAGATAGGAGTTCAAATCCATCTCCCTGACCTGTTAAAACTAGAAGTTTGTATAGCAGGGAAGAAATGCAACAATGCATAAGAGAACAAGAACCAGGGAGGGGCAAGGACGCAATCATGATGAATAAGGCGTCAGGCATCTGATATGGTGATCTGGTGAGTTTCAGTTCTTTGAGACTCTTTGAGAGGCCTGAAAGTCCTATCCTGAGGAAGGAACTCAGATAAAACAAATACAAGTTTCAAGCTTTAAAACTGTAAGGATCATTTGCAAGCTTTAGGACCAGAAGGGTCAGATAATGTTTATCAAAAAGATCAGTCTAGGCTGGGTGCAGTGACTCACATCTGTAATGCCAGCACTTTAGGAGGCTGAGGTGGACAGATCACCTGAGGTCAGGAGTTCGAGCCCAGCCTGGCCAACATGATGAAACCCCGTCTCTACTAAAAATACAAAAATTAAGCCAGGTGTGGTGGCAGGCACCTATAATCCCAGCTACTTGGGAGGCTGAGGCAGGAGAATGGCTTGAACGTAGGAGGCTGCAGTGAGCTGAGATTGTGCCACTGCACTCTATCCTGGGCAACAACAGTGAAACTGTCTCAAAAAAGAAAAGGAAAAGATAGTCTATGGGACTATTGAGTTAGTTTCAAGTAGAAGCTGCTGCCACCACTATAACTCTGCCCTGACACCTGTCAGTTAATGGCTTCACACAGGAGCCTAGTGGCTGCTACTGTCTGTCCTTTCCCAGGACATTGCCTGGCAGCAGACATCGTAGCACCTTGTTTTCACCTAACAAATACTGTGAGAGAGCTGCTAATTTATCAGGATCCTAACAGCAAGGGAGTCTGAGAAGCATGGTTTCATTTTCCACATTCTTCAATACTGGAAGACATGCAGAAGAATGTGGGAATGGAGGCAGAGTGAGACAGTTGACTGTGTATCAAGCACAAGCCATGAGAATTAGCGTGATAAACTCTACCCACTGTTGGCACTGTACTTCCTGCTCATGATGGCTTGACCAGAGGAACATGACAACTGCAGAAGTAAGACCAGAAATATTGAAAGGATCGGATCTGGAAGTAGGAAGTTGGGGTGTATATAGTATAGACATTTCATTTATCAGCTGGACAAAGGGAGTGGCTCCTTGTTGGGTTTCCTCTCCCTAGTTCTTTCACTGGCTGATTGTTTTTTCCATACTGCCAGAGAATTGATTGTTCTACTAAAGTATAGTTCTCTCTTTTTTTTTTTTTTTTTAAAAAGACGGGGTTTCACCATGTTGGTCAGTCTGATCTTGAACTCCCGACCTCAGGTGATCCGCCCGCCTTGGCCTCCAAAGTGCTTGGATTACAGGCGTGAGCCACCACGCCCGGCTAAACTATAGTTCTAATTGCAATCTCTCTGCTTGATTTTACAGCCCTTACGGGGTTAATGTAGTGGATTTTCTAAATGCAAGTCCTTTGTAGGAATCCGTTAGGGTTTGTATCAAGAAAACCTATTCTAAATAACAGTTTGCTTAATCATGTATGTAGTGATGTCTCCTCAGGCATTCTCAATGTTGGTCATTTGTGTACCTCTCTCCTCTTCCTTTCTTCTTTCTTCATGGATCTAGCTAGGAAGTGTATCAATTTTATTAATCTTGTGGAAGACTAGGTTTTTACCCATGATCAGTTTTCTGTTTCATTGATTTTTGCTCTTTATTATTTCCCTCTTTTTACTTTAATTTGTGCTTTGATTTTTTTTTTTTTTTTTTTTTTTTTTTTTTTTTTTTTTTTTTTTTTTTTTTTTTTTTTTTTTTTTTTTTTTTTTTTTTTTTTTTTTTTTTTTTTTTTTTTTTTTTTTTTTTTTTTTTTTTTTTTTGAGGTAGACGCTTAGATCATTATTCTGAATCTTTTTTTTCTTTTTTTGAGACAGCATCTTGCTCTGTTGCCCATTCTGGAGTGCAGTGGCGCCATCTCTGCTCACTGCAGCCTCTGCCTCCCTGGTTCAAGTGATTCTCCTGCCAAGGCCTCCCAAGGCATGCCACCACACCTGGCTAATTTTTGTATTTTTTTTTTTTTTTTTTAAGTAGAGACAGGGTTTCACCATGTTGGTCAGGCTGGTCTTGAACTCCTGACCCTGTGATCTGCCCTCTTTGGCCTCCCAAAGTGCTGGGATTACAGGTGTGAGCCACCAAAATATTTTCTTTCTTTTTTTTTTTTTTAGGCAGAGTTTCGCTCTTGTTGCCCAGGCTGGAGTGCAATGGCGCAACCTTGGCTTCCTGCCACCTCTGCCTCCTGGGTTCAAGCGATTCTCCTGCCTCAGCCTCCTGAGTAGCTGGGATTACATGTGCCTACCACCATGCCTGAGTAATTTTTTTGTATTTTTAGTAGATTTGGGGTTTTGCCATGTTGGCCAGGCAGGTCTCAAACTCCTGACCTCAGGTGATCTGTCCGCCTTGGCCTCCCAAAGTGCTGGGTTTACAGGAGTGAGCCACTGTGCCCAGCTCAAAATAATTTTCTAAATTTCCTGTGTTTTCTTCTTTGAGCTATGGGTTATTTAGAAATATGTTTTTAATTTCTAAGTATTTGTGAATTTTCCAGGAGTATTTTTGCTATTAATTTAGAATTTAATTTCATGGTGGCCAGAGGATGTATTCTATATATATTTGTTCCTTTTAAATCTCTTGTTTTATGGCCTAGAATATGATATATCTTGGTGAATGTTTCATGTTCCCTTGAAAAGAACATATATTTTACAGTTTTCAAGTTGGTTGATAGTGTTACACAGATCTTCTCCATCTTTATAAAAATTTTTTGGTCTAATTGTATTAGTTGCTAGGAAAAAGATTAAATTTCCCGAATATGCCTATGTTTTTACTGCTTTCTCCCATTTGGTCAATTTTTGTTTAATGTATTTTGAAGCTCTATTAAATGTATCCACATGAGGATTATTCTCCTTAATGAACAGATCCTTGATCCTTTTTTTTTTCTTTTTTTTGACAGAGTCTTGCTCTGTCACCCAGGCATGATCTCAGCTCACTGCAACCTCTGCCTCCCGGGTTTAAGCGATTCTCCTGCGTCAGCCTCCCAAGTAGCGGGGATTACAGATGTACATCACCACAACCAACTAATTTTTGCATTTTTAGTAGAGACGGGGTTTCACCATATTGGCCATGCTGGTCTTGAACTCCTGACCTCAGGTGATCCACCTGTCTTGGCCTCCCAAGTTGTTGGGATTATAGGCGTGAGCCATTGCACCTGGCCTAATTTTTTTATTTTTAGTAAAGATGGGGTTTCTCCATGTTGACCAGGCTGGTCTTGAACTCAAAGTGGTGGAATTACAGGTGTGAGCCACCACATCTGGCCTATTTTTCTAACAGGGTCTTTTTTTTTTTTTAGTATTTGGCATTTATTAATATAGCCATACCACCCTTTTGGCTTTCATCTAATCTGTCTTTATATTTAAAAGTGTGTTTTATTTATTTATTTATTTTTTGAGACAGAATCTCACTTCTGTTGCCCAGGTTGGAGTGCAGTGACACGACCTTGGCTCACTGCAACCTCTGCCACCTATGTTTAAGCAATTCTCTGCCTCAGCCTCCCTAGTAGCTGGGATTACAAGCATGTGCCACCATGCCCAGCTAATTTTTTGTATTTTTAGTACAGACAGGGTTTCATCATCTTGGCCAGGCTGGTATTGAACTCCTGACTTCATGATCTGCCTGCCTCAGCCTTCCAAAGTGCTGGGATTACAGGCATGAGCCACTGCGCTTGGCCTAAAAGTATGTTTTAAGTAAACCTGATAGAGAGAGGTCTTTCTTGGTTTTTAATCCAATCTGACAATCTTTGCTGTTTTGTTTTGAGACGGGATCTTGCTCCATTGCCCAGGCTGAAGTGCAGTGGTACCATTACAGCTCACTGTTCCTTCAACACCCTGGACTCAGGTGATCCTCTTACCTTAGCTTCCCAAGTAGCAGAGACTACAGACATGCACCACCAGGCATGATTTTTTTTTTTGAGACAGAGTCTTGCTCTGTTGCCCAGGCTGGAAATGACGTGCTCTTAGCTCACCGCAACCTCTGCCTCCTGGGTTCAAGTGATTCTCCTGCCTCAGCCTCCCAAGTAGCTGGGATTGCAGGTGTGCGCCACCATGCCCGGCTAATTTTTGTATTTTTAAGTAGAGATGGGGTTTCATCATGTTGGTCAAGCTGGTCTTGAACTCCTGACCTCATGATCTGCTGGCCTCAGCCTCCCAGAGTGCTGGGATTACAGGTGTGAGCCACCGTGCCTGGCTGAATTTTTTTTTTTTCTTGGAGACATGGTCTTACTATGTTGCCCAGGCTGGTCTCAAACTCCTGGGCTCCAAGTGATCCTCCTGCCTTGGCCTCCCAAAGTGTTGGGATTACATGTGTGAACCATTGTACCTGGCCAATCTTTGCCTTTTAATTGGATGCTTAGATCATTTACATTTAATGTAATGACTCATATGTTTGAGTTTAAGGCTATAAATTGTTGATCAGTTTCCATTTCATTTCCCCTTCTTTTCTTTCTTTTTTTTCCTGATTAATTATTATTATTGTTTTAACTTTTTTTTAAATTATTTTTTTGAAGATGGGGTTTCACCATATTGATCAGGCTGGTCTCCAACTCCTGACCTTAGGTGATCCACCCGCCTCAGCCTCCCAAAGTGCTGGAATTACAGGCGTGAGCCACTGCACCCGGCCCAATTAATTATTTTTTAAGAGATGTGGTCTTGCCCTAACAAGCTGGAGTGCAGAGGTGCCATCAAAGCTCGCTGCAGCCTCAAACTCCTGGGCTCAGGTGGTCCTCCTGCCTCAGCCTCCCAAGTAACTGGAACCTGGCTCACTTCCTCTTCTGTTCTTTGTTCTTACGTTTTTTTGAGGAGAGGGCTAATTGAATATTTTTCACTATCATTATATACCTTTTGATTTCTTAAGATGTTCTAGGGATTACCGTATGTAGCACCTTGAAAAAGTGAGAAGCATCAAAACTTTATCATTAGTGATAGAAACCAATCACTAGATAGGCAGATCAGTTTACTAGATACTGATGTAATCTTGAAATGATGAATTAAGTAACATGACATGAAAACATTTTAAAAACAGTATTTTATGCTTTACAGAAATACACAGCTGAGCACAGTGGCTGATGCCTATAATCCCAGCACTTTTTGGGAACTGAGGTGGGTAGATAACTTGAGCCCAGGAGTTCAAGACTAGCCTGGGGAACATAGTGAGACCTCGTCTCTACAAAATATAAAAAAATTATTCATGCGTAGTGGCATGCACCTGTAGTCCCAGCTTCTCGGTTTGGGGGCTGAGGTGGGAGGATCACTTGAACCAGGCTGAGGAGGTCGAGATTGTAGTGAGCCATGATCCTGCCATTGCACTCCAGCCTGGGCAGCAGAGGGAGACCTGTTTATATGATTTAACTAATCATAACATTTATTTTGTTATTTTCCTTTTGGACATGTATTGTAGTTTTTAAAAACTATTGCAAATAATGCCTTATTATACTCTACACTAGAGCCCTGGAAATAGTTCTGCTACAATACAACATGACATATTCATTCTAAAAATTGCCACACTAAGCAGAACTGCACAGTGAAAACCACAGGTCTTATGGGGAAAATTTGGTTAAGGGTACAACATTCTTTGTCAGTGACACATTTGTAAAAAAGAACTGAATACAAATGATATTATAGTTTTTTTTTTGTTTTTTTTTCTTTCAGATGGAGTCTTGCTCTGTTGCCCAGGCTGGAGTGCAGTGGTGCTATCTTGGCTCACTGCAGCCTTTGCCTCCTGGGTTCAAGCAATTCTCCTGCCTCAGTTTCCTGAGTAGCTGGAATTACAGGTGTGCACCACCCCATCTGGCTAAATTTTGTATTTTTGGTAGAGACAGGGTTTCACCATATTGGTCAGGCCGGTCTTGAACTCCTGACCTCGTGATCTGCCCACCTCGGTCTCCCAAAGTGCTAGGATTATAGGCATGAGCCCCCACGCCCAGCCTTATAGTTTTATAAATGTTATATGGTTAAGAAATACATAAGTACTGTGGTCAATTTGGCAGTTTATTTGAAAAAGACTTGAAGTTACCTTCTGGAAATGGGTGTGGAGAGTTAGGTTTTTGAGCAGTTGAGAAGCAGCGGGAGGAGGGTTATCTGGAATTGGATGGAAAGTTGTAACATCAGATGTGTTTGGTGTGACTTGTTGAGCTGAGTTGTGTGCATTTTGCGTATTACCACGAAACTAAGTGCAACTTGGTGTGGTTTTCTGCCTTCACCTAGTGTGAAGGTCAGCAGGTAGACTTGCACATCCTGTTGTGCTCAGTTGTTCCCTAACATATCCATCCTGTTGGAGCAATTTTGTGTTTTCAAAGTGAGTATAGAATAAATAGCTCAGGAGTCTTGGACTTGCAGAGCTTCAGGAAGGCTAACCAAGCCTTGCTCCTGTTAGCTGTGTGAGGGAGGGAGCTGGCCCCATTGACTTCCTTTGGACCACCTCCCAGAAAATTGGTGCTGGAAGGGTCTTCTGCTCTTCTGACCCAGTTTTGCTCTATTTCTTATACCATAATAAACAACTCGAGACAGGAACTTCCTATCTTTGGAGGCAGCTGTACTTCACCCTTAGGGAGCTCTGGTTTAATTCTTATTCCTGCTGACCTCCCAAGGCTGCAGTGACTTGCCTGTGTCCTGGGGAGGGATACAGCTATTTTTATATAATAAAGTTTTTTTTTTTTTTTTGAAATGGAGTCTTGCTGTGTGCTCTGTCACCCAGGCTGGAGTGCAGTGGCATGATCTTGGCTCATCAGGTTCGAGTGATTCTCCTGCTTCAGCCTCTTGAGTAGCTGGGATTACAGGTGTATGCCACCACACCCAGCTAATTTTTGTATTTTTAGTAGAGACTGGTTTCACCATGTTGGTCAGGCTGGTCTCAAACTCCTGACCTTGTGATCCACCTGCCTTGGCCTCCCAAAGTGCTGGGATTACAGGAGTGAGCCACCACACCTAGCCTTATATAATAAAGTTAAGAGGCAGAGTGGAAGGTGGGCATGGTCTGGCTCCTGGCTGAAAGGGGACCACAGTTGGGTCAATGTTTCTGTTTCTGATTAGAAGAATCCAGTTTCTTTTGTAGTTCATAAGCGTGATGATTGGGTTTTCATGCTTGTCTGTGAGATGCGCCTCCCTCAAATATTTTGGTACATTAGCCATCTGACATGAAAAAATAAAAAAAGAATCCCCAGTGTTCGTCCAAACCATAAACTGAAAATTGGGACATGCTGACAAAGGGGAATTGTGCCTCTGGGTATGAGAAATTTCACTCAGAAGCCAAAATATTAGACCTTTTAGCACACTCCAATAGTTTTAAGGATAATGGCCAGGCAGTTTGAAATCAGAACCATAGTGGGAAGTCTTTGGTTGGCAGCCAGCCAGAGAACGTCTGACAGCTGCTGATGAGGTTTCTGATGGGCATGATGCCTGTTGCTCCAGATCCTGGGTTGCCATTCTCAGATGGCTTATGGGCTGTCCATGGGGTTGTGCGAATCTGGGGAGTCATGGTCTAATTCTGGAGCTAGAAGGATCCTTAAGGCAGTGGCATATCCACCTCTCAAGTTATTTCCAGGAAATATCCCGTAGCACAGGGTACAGGGTATCTTGCAAGGCCACACAGCTAATCAGCTTGTAGCAGGTACTGCCACTGCACTCTCCTAGCTTTTGCTATTCTCCAGTGCCCAGTACACACTTGGCCTTTGGTAAATGATGAGAACATGAATGAGTGGATATTGGGCTTTTCCCAAAGATAAATCTGCTATCTTTGCAGAGCAGTTCAACAAAGAGCTCATAGCTATGGATTTTAAACACAGTCTTATGACTTGATTCGAATTTCAAATTGGGTGTTTTTTTTTTGTTTGTTTTTTAATTTTTTGAGATGGAGTCTTGCTCTATCACCTAGGCTGGAGTGCAGTGGCACGATCTCAGCTCATGACATCTGCTGCCCTTTGCCTCCAGAGTTCAAGCTATTCTCCCGCCTCAGCCTCCCAAGTAGTGGGATTACAGATGCCTGCCACCATGTCTGGCTAATTTTTGTATTTTTGGTAGAGATGGGGTTTCACCACGTTGGCCAGGCTGGTCTCAAACTCCTGACCTCAGTCAGTCCACCTGCCTTGGCCTCCCAAAATGCTGGGATTGCAGGCATGAGTCACCATGTCCAGCTTGGGATTGCGTTTTTATGCTGTATTTTGTTGTAACAAAATCAGTTTAAACTTTTTGTTTCCTTCCTTCTCTGAAACTCCCAAGCCGTTGCTTAAGTTATTTTCCAGAAAGTTCTGTTCTATGCGTAGATGATAGAATTTAACAGAAAGCAGTTTTTAAGCCTGTGCTATCTTACCATTAGTGTAGTTGGTGGAAGTTGCAGGTTGAAGGGCTGTGAGGCCGTTTAGACAGAGCTAGTATAACCAGTGAGGCACTTTATGCAAACCATTTTCCCCAGCAGCAGCTTCTGGTTGAAGGCTTGTACCTTCATAATGAAAAGCATGAAGCTGTACATTATTTCCTTCTGATGGGGCAGGGAGGAATGAGAGTTGCCACGGGATTGTTTTTTTTTTTTTTTTGAGTCAGAGTCTTGCTCTGTCACCAGGCTGGAGTGCAGTGGTGAAGTCTCGGCAGAGGGCCTCCCAGGTTCAAGCCATTCTCCTGTCTTAGCCTCCCAAATAGCTGGGATTACAGGATGGGACTACAGGCTTGCACCACCACACCCAGCTAATTTTTTGTGTTTTTAGTAGAGACGGAGTTTCACCACGTTGGCACGGTGGTCTCAATCTCTTGACCTTGTGATCCGCCCGCCTTTGCCTCCCAAAGTGTTGGGATTACAGGGGTGAGCCACAGTGCCCAGCCAATTGCATATTTTTGGAAGCAAGAGGTCCAGCAGGGCTGAGTCTCTGAGTCTTTTTTTTACTGCAGGGGGTGTGGCAGGTAGCAGGATTCAGTGCTTGAGAGGAACACCAATGCTCATTCCATTTGCCCTTCATTATGGATTGTTTAAGGGTATTCTCTGATTATTTAGAGAGCACTGGTAACTGGCAGGGAGGTGGCTCTTCCTTTTAATCCCAGTACTTTGGGAGGCTGAGGTGGGCGGATCACTTGAGCCCAAGAGTTTGAGACCAGCCTGAGCCACATAGTAAAACCCCATCTCTACCAAACAATACAAACGTTAGCTAGGCGTGGTGGTGTGCGCTTGTAGTTCCAGCTATTCTGGAGGCTGACATGCGAGGATCACCTGAGGCTGGGAAGTTGAAGCTGCAGTGAGCCATGATTGTGCCACTGCACCCCAGCCTGGGTGACAGTGAGACCCTGTCTTTACAAAAAAGGAGAGAGAGAGAAAGCCCTCCTCTTCCGTTCTCACCATTATCCTTTCATTCTCCTTTCCTGATGTTTGTAAAACAATTAGGGGGTCCTGTGCATAGCTGGTACTTACCTCAGGATGCAGGTAGCACTCACTAGTCTTTGTGAAAACACTGCCCCCTGCTTTTACTACCAAGAATGTACCTGGCCCCTGGGGCATGCGGTGATACTGCCCAGAAAAGAAACACTGGGGCCAGCGTGGTGGCTCACGCCTATAATCCACCACTTTTGGAGGCCGAGGCAGGCAGATCACCTGGGGTCAGGAGTTGAAGACTAGCCTGGCCAATATGGTGAAACCCTGTCTCTACAAAAATACAAAAAAGTTAAGCCTGGCATGATGGCAGGAGAATCACTTGAACCCCGGGAGGTGGAGGTTGCAGCCAGCCGAGATTGTGCCATTGCACTCCAGCCTGGATGACAGAGCTAGACTGTCTCAAAAAAAAAAGAAAGGAAACACTGAGCTGGGCACGGTGGGTGGATCCCCTGAGGTCAGGAGTTCGAGACCAGCCTGGCCAACATAGTGAAACCCATCTCTACTAAAAATACAAACATTAGTGGGATGTGGTAGTGGGTGCCTGTAATCCCAGCTACTCAGGAGGCTGAGGCAGGAGAATCGTTTGAACCTGAGAGGCAGAGGTTGCAGTGAACCAAGATAGTGCCATTGCATTCCAGCCTGGGCCAGACTCCATCTCAAAAAAAACAAAAACAAGAGAAACGCTGACTAGTTAGAACTTGGTGAGTTTTTTCATACAGCTTAGAAATCCTGCAGGATGAACTTGAATCTTGTTTCCAATAGTGCACAGCTATAAAGATTAAAAAGGACACAAACAAGCAAGGTAGATAATTCCACCACAACATCCAAATTGACATACATAACTTGACTTAGAGATGGCAGGTTGTACTTTAGAAGTAGTTTACGCTTTAAATATTACCAAGAAGTGTCATATTAAGCTTTAGTACTTAGGACCACTTGTGTTTGCTCGTGCCTGTAATCCCAGCACTTTCAGAGGCGGAGGTGGGCGGATCGCCCAAGCAAGGTCAGGAGTTTGAGAACAGCCTGGCCAACCTGGTGAAACGCTGCCTCTACTGAAAATACAAAAATTAGCTGGGCATGGTGGCGTGCGCCTGTAATCCCAGCTACTCAGGAAGCTGAGGCAGAAGAATCGCTTGAAACTGGGAGGCAGAGGTCGCAGTGAGCTGAGATCATGCCACTGCACTCCAGCCTGGGCAACAGAGTGAGAATCTGTCTCAAGAAAAAACATTAAAAAGATTTAGTACTTAAGCTACTTGTTAAAGTATTTGATGGGAGGAAAAGGATAAACCTGCTTTCTACTGAGAATTAATTTAAACATATTTTGGTGTGCATTTTTTAGGCTTTTTTGTTCATATAGTTCAGAGGCAGTGTAGCTGAGAAGTTAAGGGCCAATTCTAATGATAGGAAGCGTGAGTTCTGGTATGTTCTCAGCCGTTTACTGGTGGTGTGGCCTTGATCATTACTTCATCTGTCTGTCATTTAGTTTGTACATCTGTAAAATGGGGTAATCCCTAGGATCTCCTTCCTAGGATTTTGCACTTGGAACAGTGGCCAGCCCACAGTGTGAGTTCATGAATGCTAGATGTTGTAGTTATGGGGAGGGCTGTCACTCTCCCTTGGGATACTGATATCCAAATTGCAAGTTGGCAAAAGCTGCTTTTTTTTTTTTGAGACGGAGTTTCGCTCTTGTTACCCAGGCTGGAGTGCAATGGCGCGATCTCGGCTCACCGCAACCTCCGCCTCCTGGGTTCAAGCAATTCTCCTTCCTCAGCCTCCCGAGTAGCTGGGACTACAGGCACGTGCCACCACGCCCAGCTAATTTTTGTATTTTTAGTAGAGACGCGGTTTCACCATGTTGACCAGGATGGTCTCGATCTCTTGACCTCGTGATCCACCCGCCTCAGCCTCCCAAAGTGCTGGGATTACAGGCGTGAGCCACCGCGCCCGGCAATAAGCTTCATTTGAAGTTTGCTCCACACCCTTTCCATTAAAATAAGTAATGTGTAGATCCAATATTTAACCATGATAAAATGGGTTAAAAAGGAGTCCTCAAAAAGAATTGAGAAAAGATGGGTGAACTTTTAAAATAATTTTAGAACAGCCAAGGCTTTTCTAAGCATGACACAAGAGCTGTAAGCCAAATTAAACAACTCAAATGACACACAATGATTCGTAGAACAGATCCACTTGACCTAATTTGCAGTGTTCTTATAAGTCAACAGAAAGGGCACATCACAGAAACATTTAAAAGGTTAAGGATCATTTAGGAAAAAAATGCAAATGCCAACAAATGTGAGAAAAAGCTCGGTCTTACTCATAATTTAAGAACTGCAGTTTAGCCAGGCGTGGTGGCTCGTGACTGTAATCCCAGCTACTCAGGAGGCTAAAGCATAAGAATCGCTTGAACCAAAGAGGGGAGGTTTCAGTGAGCCAAGATCATACCACTGCAGTTCAGCCTGGGTGACAGAGCAAGACTCCGTCTCAAAAAAAACAACAGTACATTTCAAAATGAAAGAGTTTTAATTGGCAAAGTTAAAAAAAAAAATTAAAAAAGAAAGGTGAAAGAAAAATCTACTTTTCTGAATTTGTGTTTGTTCACTTATGGAGAATTTATTTTGGCATAATCTCTTTGAATCATAATTAAATACGTTCTTGGATCTAGCAATTCTTTTATTTCTTGTATTAGAAGTAAACGTGGAACATTTTAATTGAGCGCTTACAATGAAGACTAATTTAAAATAAAAAGTTACTAGCCTGATTTGCAGTAGCTTTGAAGGAAAAAAAAATGTTACTAGCCCTCTATACAATGAAACATCATGTTGTCATTACAAAGAATGAAATTAAGAATGGAATATTATACAGCTTTAATAAGGAAAGAAAACTTGTCACATACTACAACGTGGATGCACCTCAAGGACATTATGCTAAGTGAAATAAAAGTACATAATAAGGCCGGGCGCGGTGGCTCACGCCTGTAATCCCAGCACTTTGGGAGGCTGAGGCGGGCAGATCACGAGGTCCAGAGATCGAGACTATCCTGGTCAACATGGTGAAACCCCGTCTCTACTAAAAATACAAAAAAATTAGCTGGGCGTGGTGGCGCGCGCCTGTAGTCCCAGCTACTTGGGGGGCTGAGGCAGGAGAATTGCTTGAACCCGGGCGGCGGAGGCTGCAGTGAGCCGAGGCGACGCCACTGCACTGCAGCCTAGCGCCTGGTGACAGAGTGAGACTCTGTCTCAAAAAAAAAAAAAAAAAAAAGTACATAATAAAAGTCACAAAAGGCCAAATACTGTATGATTCCACTCATATGAAGTGTCTAAAGTAGTCAAAATCATAGAAACAGAAAGTAGAAAGGCGGTTGCCAGGGGCGCAGGGGAGGTGGGAGGAAGAACTCATGTTTGGTGAGTATAGTGTTTCACTGCTGCACAGTGAAAAAGTTCTAGAAATCTGCTGCACAACACGAATATGCTTAACACTACTGAACTATACGCTTAACACTACTGAACTCTATACTTAACAAAGGTTAGGATAAGTTTAATGTTATGTGTGTTTCACCATAGTAAAGAAAAAAGAATAAATCTGAGTATATGCAGAGAGGAACAGGTAGCCAAGATAACAGTGTTAAGTAGGGGTTATAAAAAGAGGAGGTTAGAGAACACTATGTCTGTGATGAACTCAATTATGGTTTCCAATTTGAAAGGGCATGTATGTATTCATGTCTGTAGATACATATATACACAATTAAGAATTCTGAGAGTTTTAAAGATATCCTAGAAATTGCCACCAGTGGTTACTGCAATAGAGTCATAATAAGTTGGAGGGTAGGGGATATTGTTGGGGGCATTTGTTTTTCATTCAACAACTTTAAAGCTTATTTTAGCAAACCTAAATTCACGTGATTCATCATGTTTTATAATTGTATTTGCTAGCACTGTTTACATTTTGGTATCATCCCTGCCCTTTGTGGTGGTGGTGGTGGTAGTGTATGATGTGTTTAGAAGTGGGTTTGGAGTTAACAGATTTAGCCCATTTTTGCATTACAAAGGAGACATCAGTTTGGTTGCACAACTGATGAAAATGTGATATAATTTATTTTATCAACATTGCCCACAACATTGCCCACAATTTACTATGTAAATGTAGATTTTTCTTAACTGAAGTGTAGTAAGGTGAGTGGAGCTAGAAAAAAGGGTACACCACTCCTAAAAGAATGGTGCTAAGATTAAACTGTCAGATCGGTCTTTGTCAAGTGCCCCAGCTGGCTGTGGGTTATTAGGAAGTATTGTTCAAAGGGCTGCTTAGGTACAAGACAAGAAAATTGCTGGAGAAATGACTGCTCTGGTGCTAAGATTCAGCCATTTCAAATGTGCACTCTCTTAAGAAAAGTAAAGGTTGGGACTGAGCGTGGTGGCTTATGCCTATAATCCCAACACTTTGGGAGGCCAAGGCGGGCACATCACAAGCTCAGGGGTTTGAGACCAGCCTGGCCAATATGGTGAAACGCCATCTCTACTAAAAATGCAAAAATTAGCTGGGCGTGGTGGCGGGTGTTTGTAGTCCCATCTACTCGGGAGGCCAAAGCAGGAGAATCGCTCGAAGGAGATTGCGCCACTGCACTCCAGCCTGGGCGGCAGAGCGAGACTCCATCTTGGAGAAAAAAAAAAAAAGTAAAAGTTGAAAGATCTATAAAATACTTTAGGTAAACTTTACAAAGCATTTTACAGCAGACTAATAAGAAACACATGAAGCAATTTCAGCTCCTAAAGTCCTGGGAATTTGCCTTTGGGGATACTTTATTCCTATTTAACTGGTGTTCCAAAAAAAGTCCTAGTTTTATTTTTATTCTTAAATTGGCATTGGAGAGATGTCCACACTTTTACTTCTCCAGTGGCCAGAGATGTCCAACCAAGTGGTCTTAGAATTATTATTTGAGTGTCTTTTTTAAAACTTATCCTGAAAGGACTATATTAGGTTATTTTTAAACTAAATAAGTTATTTATAAAGTAAAAAGTAATTTCATGTAGCTTACAGCCCAGTCATTTAAAGTGTGCAATTCAGGGGTTTTTAGTTTATTTACAGAGTTGTGGAACCATCATGACAACTTAATTTTGTCACCTCTGTGTTTATTAGCAGTCACTCCCAATTCCCTCCCAAATTCCCTCAAAGCTCCGGCAATTGTTAATCTACTTGCTGTCTCTATGGACTTGCCTATCGTAGACATTTCCTGTTAACGAAACCATATAATGTATAGTCTTTTATGACTGCTTCTTTAACTTCGTGTGTTCTCAAGATTCATCCATGTTGTAGCATATGTTGGTACTTCATTCCTTTAGTGGAATATACCACGCTTTACTTAAACCCATGCATCCCCTGATGATCGTTTCGGTTGTTTCCGCATTTTAGCTGTTGTAAATAATGCTGCTGTCAACATTTGTGTACAGGTTTTTGTGTGGATGTATGTTTTCATTTTTCTTGGGTATTTACCTAGGAGTGGAATTGCTGAGTCATGGTAGCTATATTTAACTGTTTTTCAAAGAGATTCTTGCATTTTACATTCTCACCAGCTGTGTATGAGGGTACTAATTTCTCTGAATCTTTGCCAACACTTAGTGTCTTTATAATAGCCATCCTAGTGGATGTGAAGTGGTATCTGATTTTGGTTTGATTTATATTTTTCTAATGGTTTGATTTACATTTTTTTAATGACTGATGATATTGAGCATCATTTTATAGGTTCATTGACCATTTGTACATATTTGGAGAAATGTTAATTAAGATCTTTTGCCCATTTCTAAATTGGGTTATTTATCTTACTGAGTTGTAAGAGTTCTTCATGTGTTCTAGACTCCAGTTCCTTATAAGATAAATTATTTGCAAATGTTTTCTCTCATTCTATGACTTTGTCTTTTCACTTTCTTGGTGGTATCATTTATAGCACAAAATTTTAAAATTTGATGAACTCTGTATTTTGTTGCTTGTGCTTTTGTTCTTATATCTAAGAGACTTTTGTTTAACCAAAGGTTATGAAGATGAAGTCCTGTTTTCTTTCTTTCTTTCTTTCTTTTCTCAAGACAAGATCTCTCTCTGTCACCCAGGCTGGAGTGCAGTGGTGCGATCATGGCTCACTGCAGCCTCAACCTCCTGGGCTCAAGCTGTCCTCCCACCTCAGCCCCTGAAGTAGCTGAGACTGCAGATGTGTGCCACCAGGCTTGGCTAATTTTTGTATTTTTCGTAGAGATGGGGTTTCACCATGTTGTCCAGGCTCGTCTAGAATTCCTGGACTCAAGCGATCCTCTCTCCTTAGCCTCCCAAAGTGCCGAGATTACAGGCTTGAGTTACTGTGTTGGCTCTATTTTCTTCTAAGAATTTCATAGTTCTTATATTTAGGCCTTTGATCCATTCTGAGTTACCTTATTTATTTTTTTAAACAGACTCTTGCGCTGTTTCTCAGGTTGGAGTGTGGTGGCACAGGCATGGCTCACTGCAGCCCTAACCTCTCAGGCTGAAGTGATCCTCCTGCCTTGGCCTCCCATGTAGCTGGGACCTCAGGTCATGCTTGGCTAACTTTTTGATATTTTGTAGAGATGAGATCTCACTGTGTTGCCCAGACTGGCCTCCAACTTCTGGGCTCAAGTAATCCTCCGGCCTTGGCCTCCCAAAGTGCTGGAATTACTGGCGTGAGCCACTGCACCTGGCCATCCTTAATGAGTTAATTTTTGTTTGTGGCATAGGGAAAGGGTCCAACTTAATTGTTTTGCATTTGAATATCCAGTTCTACCAATATTTGTTAAAAAGACCCTTCTTTCCTAATTGAATTATCTTGGCAGAATTAGTTGACTGTCAGTATTAAGGTTTATTTCTGGGCTCTCAATTCTATTTTTTTTTTTTTTTTTAATTTGACTGCACATTGGAAGAATTATTCATCTGGAAGTTAGACCTAATGGGGCTGGTGGTCAGGATGCTGGAAATTGTGTTTTGGGAACTGGTGACCAGTCATTCTTAGATGGTTAACTCATCTTTTTTGTGACCATGAGATTTAAATATTTACAGAGATTTAATTGTAAACAAAGGCCTGCAGTAGATGCTGCTATAGGCATGAGAAATGCTTTTGTTTATACAAATCACAAACTATAAATACAGTGGCAGTGGTCACTGGAGCCATCCACATATCACAGTTAAACTGTTCTCCTGAGTAATGGGGTTGTCAGCACTGAAGTACACTTCCTTGCCATGTGGACCAGTAGCCGGTTCTTTATTTAATATTTTCATTTACTAAGCAATAACTTAATTGGGAAATGAATTTTGATTGGGTTTTCTATAGTTACTGTTTTTTAAAAGTACTATTCCCTTTTTCTCTTTTCCACATTCGATTTGGTGAGGTAGTTAAGAATACTGGCTTTGAAATTACCTGGGGCTGTTGCAGTGGCTCATGTCTGTGATCCTAGCACTTGACAGGCTGAGGTGGGAGGATTGCTTGAAGTCAGGAGTTCGAGACCAGCCTGGGCAAAATCCAGCTTCTACAAAAAATACAAATATTAGCCAGCCTGGTAGTGTACTACCAGCTACTCGGGAAGCTAAGGCAGTAGGATCGCTTGAGCCCAAGAGGTTGAGGCTACATTGTGCAGTGATCATGCCACTATACTCTATCCAGCCTGGGCAATAGAGCAAGACACTGTCTCAAAAAAAAAAAAAAAGGAAGAGAGAAAGAAAGAAAGAAATTATACCCGGGTATGGACCCCATCTTCACCACTAAGAAGCTGCGACCTTGGGTAATTTATTTCTTAGAGTCCAAGTTTCCCAACTGCTACAGAGGAGAAAAACAGTAATAACAGTGATGACCTTACAGGCTGGGAGAGTTTGTGCCGGTGTCACAGAATCTGTGACAGCACTTGGAAGGGAGCGCTCTGTACATGAGAGAGGCTGCTGCTGTTGCTGCTGCATTATTATTTGTTCTACGTGGTTATAAAACTTCCCTCAAGCTCCCTTTGAAAAGACAAACCAGTAGTTGGCAAACAAATTCAAAGAGCAATAGTTTTTTTTGTTCTTGTTTTGAGACAGTCTTGCTGTGGAATGCAGTAGAGGGATCCTGGCTCACTGTAACGTCAGCCTCCTGGGTTCAAATGGTTCTCCTGTTTCAGCCTTCTAAGTAGCTGGTGTGCGCCACCATGCCCGGCTAATTTGTTTGTATTTTTAGTAGAGACAGGGTTTTACCATGTTGCCCAGGCTGGTCTTAAACTCCCGACTGCAAGTAATCCGCCTGCCTCAGGCTCCCAAAGTGCTGGGATTGCAGATGTAAGCCACCACGCCCTGCCTATAGCTTTTTGGAGAGGTATGAGGTTTGGGTGATGGGGCTGAGGATCCTAGAGCTGCAAATTCTGGAGCAGGCTGAGCCTCCAAGAGGGACCGAGTCCTTGGGTTCCTTCTGCCCTGGGAATTTCCTGAGCAGTGGAAGGAGAGCTGGCAACCAAGTAAATCTCCCAGAGTCTGAGGAAATGAGATGCTAGTGCTTTGGAGTGACTAGGTTTAGATCCCAGCCCTGTAAACCTCTGACCTTCCTTTTAGAGGACACTAAGAATAATATTGACAATTAATGTTGCTCTAAGTGCCTTGAAAACATTCTCAGTCCTAATAATCCCATGATGTAGGAAATACTGTCGTCACTTGTTTTGTATGAGGCAGCAGAAAGTAGCCTTGTATTGAATGAAATGAGCATGTATACAAGCTAACATTAAACACTTACGGACCAGGCACATGTGCTGAGCAATTTACAGGGGTGGTTTCATGTAATCTTTACAGATGTTCATCATTATAACTTTATATGGGTAAACAGGTCTGTGTTTTGTTTTGTTTTGTTTTTTCCTTTTCTTTTTAATCAGTTAATGTAAGCAGAATGTCTGTGTTTTAGTATTGCTTCACTGGCTAAGAGATTTCTTCCTACATCAGGGAGCAAGTTTCTGTTATTTAATTTTACCCTTTCCTAGTGTTGACTTAAACGATGAATGTTGAGTATAGGTGAGTTCAAATTCTTGTTTGTTTATATTATCACTTTTGGTTGTTCGATAACTTTAAAGGTTGGTTGCAAAACTATTTTGTTTTTTGCAGTCTCTGAAAAGAGGATTCTGAAATGTTAAATTGGCAAAAAAAAATTGTGTGTAAATATGTACAGTACTAGGTGTGGTGGCTCACCCCTGCAATCCCAGTACTTTGGGAGGTCGAGGCAGGCAAATTGCTTGAGGTCAGGAGTTAGAGGCCAGCCTGGCCAACATGGTGAAACCCTATCTCTACCAAAAATCCAAAAATTAGCTGGGTGTGGTGGCATGTGCCCATAATCCTAGCTACTGGGGAGGCTGAGGCATAACAATTACTTGAACCCAGGAGGCAAAGGTTGCAATGAGCCAGGATCATGCCAGTGTACTCCATCCTGGGTGACAGAGTAAGACCTTGTCTCAGAAAAACAAACAAACAAACAAAAGCTGGTGGTATTTTGAGAAAAAGGAAATTCCTGAATTTATCACTAAACTTGCTTTAAGTCTAATTTCTGTTTTTTGCCTTTTTGTTCTTGTTTCTTGTTACAGTTAACTTTGAAGAGTTTGGAATGATCTTTTTATTTATATTAGAGTGTAAGGTATTCTAATGCTATCATCAGGAAAAACTGTGAATTATGTGGGAAATTTTAGAAATGGACGTTTTGTGCAGAATGATAGTGAATGAGAATTTAGGGAACTTAAAATTTTTGCCTTGGCTGGGCATGGTGGTTCATGCCTGTAATCCCAGTGCTTTGGGATTGAGGCTAGGAGTTTAAGATCAGTCTGGGCGGCACAGCAAGTCTTGATACACACACACACACACACACACACACACACACGCACACGCAGGGCATGGTGGCATGTGCCTGTAGTCCTCTTTGACTCAAGGAGTTCAAGGCTCTAGTGAGCTATAATTGCACCACTGTGCTTCAGTGTGGACAACAGAATGAGACTCTCAAAACAAAACAAAACAAAACAAAAAATCTTAATAGTTGAAAGAGGAAGTTGAAAAATCTTAATGATGAAAGATTTGGATTGTGATTCAAATTTTTCCCTCCCCTCCCCTCCCCTCCCTTCCCCCTTTCCTGACTTAGACTCCCTTCCCCTATCCTTTTTCCTGTCTTCCCTTCCAGTCCCGGGTCCCGTCTGGACCCGTCTTCTCGATGGAGTCTCACTCTGACACCCAGGCTGGAGTACAGTGGCGCAATCTTGGCTCACTGCAACCTCTGTCTCCCGGGTTCAAGTGATTCTCCTGTCTCAGCCACCTGAGTAGCTGGGATTATAGGCGCACACCACCACGCCTGGCTAATTTCTGTATTTTTAGTAGAGATGGGATTTTACCATGTTGATCAGGTTGGTCTCGAACTCCTTACCTTGTGATTCACCCACCTCAACCTCTCAAAGTGCTAGGATTACAAGTGCGGGCCATCGCACCACACCAGGCCTTTTTTTTTTTTTTTTTTTTAAAGATTTTCACTCTGTTTCCCAAGCTGGAGTGCAGTGCCGAGATCACAGCTCACTGTAGCCTTGACCTCGCAGGCTCAGGTGATCCTCCCATCTCAGTCTCCTGGGTAGCTGAGACTATAGGTGCATGCCACCATACCTGGCTAATTTTTTTTCATATTATTTGTAGAGATGGGGTTTTGCCATGTTGCCCATGCTGGTCTCAAACTCTTGTGTTCAAGTGATTCACCCGCCTTGGCCTCTCAAAGTGCTGGGATTACAGATGTGAGCCACCGTGCCCGGCCAATTGTCTGTACTTTTAACTAAAGTCCAAAATAATTGCTAGGAACTTTTAAACCTTCTTACTCTGTGTAAACACAGGTTTTTCTTTCTTTCTTTTTTATTTTTTTTGAGTCAGAGTCTCACTCTGTCGTCCAGGCTGGAGTGCAGTGGCGCAATCTCAACTCACTGCAACCTCTGCTTCCTGGGTTTAAGCAATTCTCATGCCTCAGCCTCCTGAGTAGCTGGGACCATGGGTGTTTGCCACCACCCTGGCTAGTTTTCGTATTTTTAACTTTCAGATGATTACAGACATCTGATAGTCAATTTAAAAATAAACATCTATACATGCTATTTTTTTTTTTTTTTTGGTATTTTTAGTAGAGACAGTTTCGCCACGTTGCCCAGGCTGTTCCCAAACTCCTGGCCTTGGCCTCCCAAAGTGCTGGGATTACAGGCGTGAACCGCTGCTCCCAGCTGTAAACACAGTTTTATTATGAGGTGTGCTGTGATGCTCTAGAGACTGTCCCGCTTTAGAGATGGCATCATAGCAGCACGGGAAAGAGTTTAGGGCCTGGCTCACTGAGTTCATATCTACACCTTAGGAGAGATCTCAGTTGTCTCATTTGTGAAAAAAATGGAGTTCTTTTTTTCCTTTTTCTCTCTTTTTTTCTTTTATATTTTCTCTACTTATCTTTGCCTCATTTTTCAGTCAGTATAGCTTATAAAATTTTTTCTGATTATAAAAGTAGGATATCGGCCAGGCACAGTGGCTCACACCTTAATCTTAGCACTTTGGGAGGCTGAGGCAAGAGGATCACCCGAGGTCAGGAGTTCGAGACCAGCCTGGCCAACATGGTGAAACACTATCCCTACTAAAAATAAAAAATCAGCTGGGCATGGTGGTGGGTGCCTGTAACCCCAGCTACTCAGGAGGCTGAGACAGGAGAATTGTTTGAACCTGGGAGGTGGATGTTGCAGTGAGCCGAGATGGCACCACTATACTCCAGCCTGGGTGACAGAGCCAGAATCCCATCTAAAAAAAAAAAAAAAAAAGTAGGGCATATAATGCCAACAATTTAAATAATAATGCTTTCTTATTTGTGAAAAATGGCAATATGAGTATTTACTTCATGGGATTCTTGTGAGGATGAAATAAATCCGTGCTAAGAACTGAGGACCCTACCTGGCACGGAAATACCCAATACAGTTTCTGGCACGGAAATACCCAATGCAGTTTCCTGTTATTTTAAAAAATTACTAGTATCACTGCCACAAATTACAAGAAGAATGAAGAATGGCTTTTGGAACAGTGATGGGATGCCCAAGGCTGTGCTGTGTTCTCACCGAAAGCGTTGGGAATGGCACATCTCAGGGTCAGGACTAGCCTGCAGGAGGGGCAGGTGAGGGAAATGCAGCGTCCAGTGGGCTGTTCTGACTACCTCAAGCCATAGGTGCATGCACCTGCTTTAGGGTCTCTGGTGACTTTATGTTGCTGTAGGGGAGTAGGTGGAGCAGGGGTCAAGACAGTATACTCCAGATATTCTGAGATCTGGTGAAGGAAAACTGGTTTTGAAATCCCGTTGGGCTTTAGAATCAGAGATCTGGATTTTGGTTTATCCCAAAGCGGCCTCTGGAAAGTCGCTTAACCTCCAAGACTCAGGTTTCTTCATCTCCCAAATGGAGATTGTGATACTTCATCAAAGGGCAATTTTTGGCCAGGTACAGTGGCTTATGCCTGTAATTCCAGCCCTTTGGGAGGCCAAGGCATCAGATCATTTGAGAACAGGAGTTCGAGACCAGCCTGGCCAACATGGCAAAACCCCATCTCTACTAAAAATACAAAAAATTAGCCAGGCGTCATGATGTGCACCTATATATAGTCCCAGTGACTTGGGAGTCTGAGGCATGAGAATTGCTTGAACCAGGGAGGCAGAGGTTGCAGTGAGCTGAGGTTTGCCTGGGTGGCAGAGCTAGACTGTCTCAAAGAAATAAAGAGGTGGCGGGGGGTGGTTGTTTTCTTTTTCCTTTGGGGAGATTAAGTGGAAGGTCTTGAAAGTACCTTAGAGTAGTACCTTGATACATAGGAAATACTTAAGAAATGGTAGGTGACTATTAGTTACAGTGAGTGCTGGGTAGAGGGATCTCCTTGATTACTAAAGACACTCCCATTTTAATTTTGGTGTTCTGATGGAAGCACAGGATATACTTCTCTGCCTTCTTAAATTGTTGAACTTGCTGCAAAGTTTGACACTTTGAAGTACAACTGGGGCTCTGGGGCTTTGTTCTGTCTTTAGGGCTTTGTTCTCTGCCCTTGGGTACACACATACATGTGTGCATGTGTGAGTGCCTATTAGACAGGGGCATGGGATAACCTGGTTCTTCCCAAGGCAGTGTGGAAGTAGCAACGCTGCTGTCTGTCTTTTTGGATGTTGCTGGTCTCCTCTGTCAGCATCATCAAGGCTTTGCTTGTCAGCACCATCAAGGCTTTGCTGCTCATTGCACTCGTCAGCAGGGTGCTGTGTTAGAAGGTTCTGAGAATATAGACTGGACAGGGAAAATGTGGCACATATACACCATGGAATATTATGCAGCCATCAAAAACGATGAGTTCGTGTCCGTTGTAGGGACATGGATGAACCCGGAAACCATCATTCTCGACAAACTGACACAAGAACAGAAAATCAAACACCGCATATTCTCACTCATAGGCAGGTGTTGAACAATGAGAACACGTGGACACAGGGAGGGGAGCATCACACACTGGGGTCTGTCGAGGGGAGAAAGGGGAGGGACAGCAGGGGGTGGGGAGTTGGGGAGGGATAGCATGGGGAGAAATGCCGGATATAGGTGATGGGGAGGAAGGCAGCAAATCACACTGCCATGTGTGTACCTATGCAACAGTCTTGCATGTTCTTCACATGTACCCCCAAACCTAAAATGCAATAAAAAATATATATATATGAAAAAAAAAAAAAAAAAAAGAGGGTTCCGAGAATAAGGTAACTTATCCAGGCTTCACATTTGTCTCTATGTTGGGAATGATGCTACTCTCCATGCCTGCCTTGTGGAGTGGTTATACAGATAGAATGAGAGGAAGGTTGTGAAAGTGTGATCGAAGTGTTACACCAATAATTAAACATTGTAAAGTATTGCAAAGAAATACAAATGTCAGGCGTGTCGCTCGCGTAGAGATACCACCAGGCAGGCTTTGTGTGGGCAACAAGGCCGTTTGATTTCATGCTTGGGTGCAAGCAGGCCAAGTCCAAGAAAGGAGTTAGGCAAAGGGGATAGGAAAGGGGACTGGTTATATAGCTTGGGGCAAATGGTCAGTAAAAGGTGGTAATCTGTCCTGGGGCATGGAAGGGTGTCATGGGATGCATAATCACGAGGGTAGGGGTCATTTATTACAAACAGGCATGATTATAAGGGTCGGGGGATGCATGATCACAAGGATATGGGTTATTTATTACAAACAGGCATGATCATAAGGGTGGGGGTTGTCGGTTGCAAGCAGAGGGGAGGGTGCAGTAAATTATGTAGTCACAAGGGTGGGGGTCTTGAGAAAGCCAACGTCCAGGGGGAAATTTTTGCAAGGCTGAGCAGGAACAATGGTTGCAAGTTGCAGGGGAGAGCAATTAGTTGAGGCAGGAATGCATTGTTTCACTTCTTTCTGTGGTTACTTGTCGTTAGTTCAGACTTTCTGGCTCCTGGGGACCATCCAGAGGTGTACGTGCAGGTCACCAAGGCTATAATGGCCAGGCTTGGACGTGGAGGCCTGACATTCCCATCTTCTTATACACATATAAAGAACAAAGTTAGAGGAGAAGGGAGTAGGGGCAATGTTCCTCATTTTCTTCTTTGAGCGTGACGGGGCTGCGCGGACACCTAAAAGAAAAGTCTGTGATTCTTGTAGTTTAGAGGAAGCCTTGGGCCAAGGTTGGGATAGTGTCCAGTGTAGGGGGGTGGTCCCAGAAGACTTGGATTGAAAAGGGATAAGAGAGGTGTCATGCTGCATCTTGACATTAGCAGAGCATTGCCTGGAATTCATGAGTGATGGATTGGTGTTCCTGGTTGATCCTAGAAGGGTAAAGGCTATGAAATAGGGCTGGGGATAGGACAGGCAAATGAATGGGGAGGGTTGGCAAGGCATCTTGTCTTAAGCCGCCGAGAGATCCTGGGATAGGGGGTGATGTTGTGGGGTTGTTAAAAGTAGCATTTGCCATGTAGAGTGATTAGTGATGGCCTGGATATGATTTTGTTGGAATTGAGAGACTAATCGGAAAACACAAGGTCCAAATAAGAGAAGAAGGAAGACCGTTATTAAGGGAGTAAGCGTTGGAAAGAGCCATGACATCCAGCTAGGAAGTGGCCAGGCAGGTTTGGCATAGTCATTTGTCTGACGAGTAAATTTTGGGGCCTTGTCTTTGAACCCTCTGATACTATCATAAACTAGGCCGGACTGATTTAAGTAAAAGCAGCATTCCTTATTTAGAAATATACAGAGTCCTCCCTTATCTGCACTGAGTCAAGGCCACGATGATTTTGAAGGACAACTGCAGCTAAAGAGTTGATTTGAGCTTGCAGGACGGACAAGGTATTATAATGTCTATAATGCTAGCAGAGAAACCAGTAGATAGATTGCTGAATGTTGTGACAGAGGTGGTGACCCCTGCTATGCCAGTTCCAAGGCCCACAGTGGGGGCTGCAAGCCCTATTCCTATAAGAAATGGAATTAGCTGGATGTCTCTTTCTTTGCCGAGTAGGTGTCATTAGGGGGACAGGTAGTGGTTCATTACCACTGGCAAACTGGATTCTAGGAATAAGGAAGACTGAGGCACAGGTGCCTGTCCAGTTAGTGGGTAGACACATATAGGTGGAAGAGCCGTATAAGAAGAGGAGGCCTGGGGCAAGGCAGAATTGAAAATGTAGGGTGAAAAGGTGGGAGGAATCCTCGAAAGGGGAGTCAGATACACAAACTCCTAAAGATCCAGCAAGGACAGCAGCCATTAGAGGTTGAAAAGAAGATTGTTGGAGTAACTGTGCAGTGGGGGTGGTGTGATTTTCATAATGTATGAGGAAGCGCATAGTATCAACAAATAGTCTGCTACTAACATTTGTAGGGCTGGGTATGAGTAAGCATGAAGGGGGCTAGGAGGAGAATCTGAGGAACGGGGAGAGGGTAGCCAAGGATGGTGTGAGAGACGAGGAAGGTGCCGGCCTAGGCAATAATAACTGTTACTATTTTTGAGGTTAGTAGTAGTGATAGAGGGTTTATCAGTAAAGCAAATATGCTCCTAAAGGCATATTAACGTGTGTGTCAGGGCTTTGGAGATGAAGAGTAAAGACTTAGGAGTCACCCGACTAAGGCAGAAATTCCAGTTCTGTTTACTAGGTGTGTCTGTGTTAGTTGATCCATTTTCTCATTGTAATAGAGGTGGATGATAACAACATAGGGCTGTGATAAACATAAATTTTGTAACATATATAAAGAACTTAGTGAAGTATATATTGCACATAATAGGTACTCGTGTTTGGGTCGGATGCGGTGACTCATGTCTGTAATCCCAGCACTTTGGGAGGCTGAGGCAGATGGATCACCTGAGGTCAGGAGTTCAAGACCAGCCTGGGCAACATGGTGAAACCCTGTCTCTACCAAAAATACAAAAGTTAGCGGGATGTGGTGGCACACCCCTGTAATCTCAGCTACTCAGGAGGCTGAGGCAGGAGACTCACTTGAACTCAGGAGGTAGAGGTTGCAGTGCACTGAGATCACTCCATCGCACTCCAGCCTGGGCAACAAAAGTGAATCTTCATCATAGACACACACATACACACCCCCCAAAACTTCTAGGTTGGATGTGGTGAGGCTGCAATTTTGGATTTGGTCCCAATGTGGTCCAGCTTTGTTCTTATGGAGTAAATCTCTGTTTCAGAAACCACCGCATCACAAATTCTCAAGTCTCCTTGTAGACACCTAACTTGTCTGTGATGATGTGAGGCGATAACTGGAGATAAAGATTCAGCAAAGTTTTGTCTGCCACTGAGAAATTACCTTGAAACAGTGGCCCATCCACAGTTGCAAAGTAGAGGTGATTCTTCTTCAGGGCACACAGTGCAGCAGATGTTTCTCTATACCCTCTATGTTTTTTCCTCAGTGTCTGGAAAGGACTTACCCGAGAGAGTGAGCTTGGGGCCATTTTTGTTAAAGCTACTATTATTATTATTATTATTTTTTTTTTTTTGAGACAGAGTCTCACTCCGTCACCAGGCGCCAGGCTGGAGTGCAGTGGTGCGACCTCGGCTCATTGCAACCTCCGCCGCCCGGGTTCGAACAATCCTCCTGCCTCAGCCTCCCGAGTAGCTGGGACTACAGGCGCGCGCCAGCACGCCCAGCTAATTTTTTTGTAATTTTAGTAGAGACGGGGTTTCACCATGTTGACCAGGATGGTCTCGATCTCTTGACCTCGTGATCTGCCCGCCTTGGCCTCCCAAAAAAGCTATTATTATTATTATTATTATTATTAGAGACAGTCTCACTTTATCACCCAGGCCGGAGTGCAGTGGTGCGATCATACCTCACTTCAGTCTCCACCTCCTAGGTTTAAGTGATTCTCCTTGCCTCAGCCTCTCAAGTGGCTGGGACTGCAAATGGCACCACTATGCCTAGTTAGTTTAAAAAAACTTTTTTGTAGAGTTGACGTCTCCCTGTGTTACCCAGGGTGGTCTCAAACTCCTGGGCTCAAGAGGTCCTTTTACCTTGGCCTCCCTCAGTGCTGGGATTATAAGCGTGAACCACCATAACCACCAGTAAAGCTATCCTTGAAACTCATTTTATATAGTATTTATTTTCTTTAGATGTTCATTAATTTTTTTTTTTTTTTTTTTGCCAAAATTGTCTTCCTTTTTTTTTTTTTTGAGACGGAGTCTTGCTCTGTCACCAGGCTGGAGTGCAGTGGCACGATCTTGGCTCACTGCATGCAACCTCTGCCTCCCGGGTTCAAGCGATTCTTCCGCCTGAGCCGACCGAGTAGCTGGGACCATAGGCAGGTGCCACCATGCCCGGCTATTTTGGGAGGCCGAGGCGGGCGGATCACGAGGTCAGGAGATCGAGACCATCCTGGCCAACATGGTGAAACCCTGTCTCCACTAAAAATGTCTTGCTTTTTAATGTAGACCAATGGAATGCATTTTACAGACAACAAAACATATCCTGTATGGTGGGTAGCAAATTAAATGAGCTTTTTACTTTTTTGTACTCTTTGATTTTTTACCTATTAAAATATTTCAGTTTTCTCTTCATTTAAAAGACTTATGAAATTCATGCTTAATGTTAAACCTTGAAAACAGACAGAATAAAGGAAACAAAGGCCATCTAACATCCCATAATCTTGGTTAATATTCTGGTGTCTTCATCTTTCCCAAGGATGTGTCTGCTAGCGTTTTTTCCATGTTGAATTACAGATAACTTTTTCAGAGACTGTGTACTAGTCTCTCATGATTCCCTTATCTGTTATGTTGGCGTCACGTGTGATCTCCCTGGAAACTTGCTTTCGTTATTTGCCATCATGAAAGGCCCCTTCCGAACGAAGAGCTAGGGCAGCTGGCTGTTGGGTGTGTGGCGTGTCATCATCACTTGAACATGGGATTGTTAAAGGTGCAGTTTGAACACAGACCTATGCGTGCTACAGGCTGATGTCAGATGATCCCCTGGGGAATTTTGTTTTAACCTCGCAGGCTCCAGTTCTGCTTCAGCAGGTCTGGGCTGGAGCCTGAGACTCCCCGTGATGCCATGCAGCTGTTGGTGAGCCCCCTTTGGAGTGCCATTGAGCCAAGGTCCTCTAGCATGGCCGAGTGCTCTCTGCTCTTGCAGTAAGGCAGTTTCGGCATTTGTTCTGCTCAGGGCTGACCTGTTTTGGGGGGCTTCCTCCACTTCCTGACTCTTTTCCCTCATCCACGCTGCTCAGGACCCCATTTCTTCCCTGCTGTCTCATGCACACATCCACACTCCTCCCAAACCTCTGCTCCTGTCACTCTAGCAGGCTCCTCCATCTCTCCAGGCCACCCCTCCTACCGCCACCACTCCACCACCACATCAGAGTCCTTTCTTTCCAGTTACTACTTGATTGCTGCCCCCACCCCACCCCCTGCTTCACCCCTCAGTTTCCTATCTGGAAGCCCTCAGATTCCTTTCTCTCTGTGGAGGGCAGTGACTCCCACCTCAGAGGCTCCATCAGCAGCTGTGTCCTGGCCCCAAACCGGCTCCCCACTGGGGGTTCCCTGAGTGTTGAGGCCTTGGATTTCCTTGCAGGGGAAGGAAGGAGGGGTGAGAAAGATCTTGAATCTTCAAAGGAGCCCTGTTTGCCCAGTCCAACATCTACTCCACCCAGCTGACTAGAGAAATAAATGCTAGGTTTGCCTGAACAAATAACAGTAATTAAGGTCTGTTTCCTGAACAGCCTCCCCCTTTGGTCTGTTTACTTTGCAGCCCAATAACAGTTCAGTCAGCCTGGCTTTGAGGTCCTTTGTGTTTGATTTTGATGCTGGGGTGCTGGTCTTCACAATCTAGAAGGCTGTTAGAAGACTTCTGCCTTGTAATTTTGAAAAGGAGAGGGAACACTGCTGCCAGCATGAGCAAGTGACTTCTCTCTCTCTCTCTCTCTTTTTTTTTTTTTTGAGATGGAGTCTCCCTCTGTTGCCCAGGCTGGAGTGTAGTGGCACTATCTGGGCTCCGTGGAACCTCTGCCTTCCGAGTTCAGGCGATTCTCTTGCCTCAGCCTCCCTAGTAGCTGAGATTACAGGCACATGCTACCACGCCCAGCCAATTTTTTGTAGTTTTAGTAGAGACAGGGTTTTGCCATGTTGGCCAGGCTGTTCTTGAACTCCTCACCTCAGGTGATCTGCCCTCTTCGGTCTCCCAAAGTGCTGGGATTACAGACGTGAGGCCCCGCACCTGGCCTGTGACTTGCTTCTATCTCTAAACTCCCACACTTGCTTGTGTAGCCAATACCCTGAATAAAAAAAATATAAAGATTGGGGGGTGGTGATGTAAGGTTATTTTCATTTCTGTTGATGATAGAAGAAATAAGTATGATTTAGCCCTTCATTTGGCCCTGGTTCCTTTTGCAAATGTATTTTAAGAGCATTAACAGGAGTTTCTCAAGGTAGGGGTAAGGGGGTAATTGCATGACAGTTTTCTGCCTGTTGGTGCCATTAAGGCAGCTGGTACTTGAATGCAGGCATCCTCACAAAGGCTGTCTGGGGCTTTGTGCCAGCTTGCCTTGGAATGAGGACCTGCTTCAGAAGTGGGTAGGGGTGCTGATAAAACCCACTGGGCATCTCACAGTGCTTACTTGAAAAGGCAATGAATAGTGGCTATGGGGGAAAGGCACACATCTATTAAGTCCTTCCACTTTAAGCTGGAAGTGGAAGAAGAAGATGAATTTCAAGGATGAAGAGGGGAGAGCTGGAAAGAAGGCTTCCTGAAGTTTGAGGGATAATGAAGGCTAAAGTTAACCGTGAGAAAAAGTGTTTTCTCAGCTATAGGAAAACAGTGCAGCTGTTACTCCAAGAAAAAGCTGTTAAACCAGGACTTTCATGTCACCACCAGGCATCCAGAACATGGGGTGAGTTAGAGGAGCAAGGGCGACCCTGTAGGAGGGACGTGAGTCCTGAGAGGTCAGCGTGGGCCTCTACCTCCCTTTCCCCTTCCCCTGATCCGGCCTCTGAGCACTGGTGCCATCTAGGTACCACTGTGGTTTTCCAAACCAGAGGCCTGTTGTCTGACTTTTTTTTTTCTAATTTATGCATTTATGTGAAAAATATTAGGCTTGAAATAATCATCTTTTACTAGACACTATGAATCCTAAAGAATAGGATTCTATGGAATCTAAGGAAGGTGAAGCGTGCAAGTTTTTCTTTGTATGAGCCCTTGTTGCTAGACTAACCACCTTGAAAGAGAAACATCTTGTGACTGGGCAGCGGAGTGGGTCAGAGGTATTCTTTTGAGTTGTGAGCCCTTTCTGTGATGCGGTTTCGGGGGAGAGCCACCAGTGGCTGAATCTGCACGTAGGGTGATTCAGTCTGCACGTAGGGTGATTCAGTCTGCACGTAGGGTGATTCAGTCTGCACGTAGGGTGATTCAGTCTGCACGTAGGGTGATTCAGTCTGCACGTAGGGTGATTCAGTCTGCACGTAGGGTGGTTCAGTCTGCACGTAGGGTGATTCAGTCTGCACGTAGGGTGATTCAGTCTGCACGTAGGGTGATTCAGTCTGCACGTAGGGTGATTCAGTCTGCACGTAGGGTGATTCAGTCTGCTGTCTGCAGGAGTTAGTAGTATAGTCCCTGCTCTCAGGAAGCTATATTTGTGGGGGAAGGGAGGTAGATGGGGGTGGGCATTACCATAGCACAGCCTGCCTGTAGCTGTTCAAGAGCACCAGGATTTTTTTTTTTTTTTTTTTTTTTTTGACATGGAGCCTTGCTCTGTCACCATACTGGAGTGCAGTGGAGCGATCTCAGCTAACTGCAACCTCCGGCCCCCTAGTTCAAGCGATTCTTCTGCCTCAGCCTCCCAAGTAGCTGAGATTACAGGGATGCACCACCATGCCCAGCTAATTTTTTTTTCTGAAATGAAATTTCACTCCTGTTGACCACGCTGGAGTGCAGTGGCAAGATCTCTGCTCACCGCAACCTCCGCCTCCCAGGTTCAAGCAATTCTCCTGCCTCAGCCTTCTGAGTAGCTGGGATTTACAGACATGTGCCGCCATGCCCAGCAAATTTTTTTGTATTTTTAGTAGAGACGGGTTTCTATATGTTGTTCAGGCTGGTCTTGAACTCTTGACCTCAGGTGATCCACCCACCTGGTCCTCCCAAAGTACTGGGATTACAGGTGTGAGCCACTGCGCCTGACCAAGAGCATCAATTTTGTGACCACCCCGGGGTTAATGCATCATGTGATGGCTTTTCATTTTAACTGTCTTGATGGAAACCTTTCAAAATGTATTGGACTCTGAAACACTTACTGCCTTCTCACTAGGATCAGCAGAGCGGTTTTTTTTTTTTTTTTTGAGTTGGAGTTTTGTTGCCCAGGCTGGAGTGCAATGGCATGATCTTGACTCACCGCAACCTCTGCCTCCCAGCTTCAAGCAATTCTCCTTCCTCAGCTTCCTGAGTAGCTGGGACTACAGGCATGCACCACGCCTGGCTAATTTTGCATTTTTAGGAAAGATGGGGTTTCTCCATGTTGATCAGGCTGGTCTTGAACTCCCAACCTCAGGTGATCCACCCACTTCGGCCTCCCAAAGTGCTGGGATTACAGGAGTGAGCCACCACACCTGGCAGTAGAACGTATTTTAAAGCTACTAACGATGATTTCATTTAGTGGTCTTGAGTGTCTGTTAGTGTGTTACACAGTAGATAGAAAAGTGTGGAACTCAGAGGCTGAGTTAATAGCTCCTTCCTCTTCCAGAATTCTGAGTTGTTTGCACTGATGTGTTTTTCAATGGTCCACTGATGCTTGTCACTAGATTTGTCCTTTTGAGCCAAATCACCTAACCTTTCTGGGCCTCAGTTTTCACATCAGGAAAATAGAAGGTCTGGACTGGATCAGGGACTTTCAGTGCAGATTCTAGGATGTATCCCGGTTTGGGTTGAATTTTCTGGATGCTGAGTATGATAAGAACCCACGGAAATATGAGCTTCCTGAGAGCAGGGACTATACTACTAACTCCTAGAACTGGTGCCCACTCACTAGTAAGCACTGGATAAATACTGTATGAATATATAACTACATTTGTGGTATGATATTGCATCCATATGCGTTATGTATTGTGCATAGAATTTCATCTGGTGGAGAAAGGCGCACCCTCGCTGCTAAATCCTTGAAGCTTTTGGCGCACTTGAGTTCTAAGGTCCTCTGCACTCCAGCCATCTGAGAGCAGTGAAATGAACTCCTTTCTGTTTCCACGCCAAGCATATGGGCATCTAGCTGGCTCTGGGGCCTGTCACCAGCCTACAAAGCACTCTGTGGCTTGGCAGTGTTTGGGGATTGGGCTGGCACATAGCACCACTTGGAAAGGGCTTGTCAGGTTTCTCCCTTGCAGCATAATCTCCATGACACAATGAGGCAAATTTTGGGTTTAGCATTTCACCAGCTGCCGATTGATAAGCTACTGTTTATGAAATAGAACAAGCAGGGTTTCTGCCCACCTTCTTTTTTACTGAGACTATTTAAAACTAATTTTATTTTATAAATTAAAAATCAACCTTTTAATAAATGTATTTTAATTAAAAATAGAACTAAAATAAAAATAAAATATTAAAATTAAAAATTAAGAATAAAAAGTAAAAATCAAACTTTATAAATTAAATAAAATAAAACCAGTTTTTACTATATTTAATTTATTTTTTTAGAGATAGAATCTCACTCTGTTGCCCATGTTGAAATGCAGTGGTGCAATCTCAGCTCACTGTAACCTCCCCCTTCTGGGCTTAATCCATCCTCTTACCTCACCCTTCCAAGTAACTGGGACTACAGGCTTATATCACCATGCCCGGCTAATTTTTTTTTTTTTGAGATGGAGTCTCATTCTGTTACCCAGGCTGGAGTGAAGTGGCATGATCTCTGCTCAGCGCAACCTCTGCCTCCTGAGTTCAAGCGATTCAGCCTCCCGAGTAGCTGGGATTACAGGCACCTGCTACCACGCCGGGCTGATTTCTGTATTTTTAGTAGAGACAGAGTTTTAACATGTTGGTAAGGCTGGTCTCAAACTCCTGACCTCGTGATCCACTTGCCTTGGCCTCCCAAAGTGCTGGGATTACAGGCGTGAGTCACTGTGCCCGCCCTAACTCACCTTTTTCAGCCCTCTTCTGCCACAGGTATTTGTTGCTTCAGTGGATGCAAATGAATGTTCCAACAGCTCTTGTTTCTTCCTTAGTGGAAATGAAGGCGTAAAGACGGCTTTAGCTTTCCAGCAGGTGTTCTCACGCACATAGAAGTGCTATTCTCCCAAGTTGCCAGCATGTTGTTCTGTGTTTAGACTGAAGGTGGTGAGCCCTGACAATCTGATTGTGGAGATGGCTCTTGCTCTGCACCCCTAACTCAGTGGCTCTTAACTGGGGAGCCATTGTCTGGAGACATTTCTGATCGTCACGCCTTGCAGGGAAGAGGGAGAGTTGCAGCTGGCATCTAGCGGTGGAGGCGGGGACTTGCTGAACATCAGCATCCGGTCTACAGGACAGCCCCTCACAAGAAAGAACTTTCTGGCCCCCAGTATCAATCGTGCTGAGTCTGAGAAGTCTTGCTCTGAAGGATCTGCCTCTCGAAACGTTTTGTTTTCTGTTGAGTTGTCAGAAGGGAGGTTGTTTACCCTTCAACTTCAAACCTTATAGATCGTACCAACCTGCTGAAATGTATTAAGTGTAATGAGATTTTTTTTTATAGAGATGGCGGTGTAATGGAATAATTCAGAGAATCCCGCTGCTCTCTGAGAACAGAGGACTTGATAAACATTCTTTTGGTGCTGAAAGTAACCCTAACCTCCTGAGAAAGGGATGCCAAAAAAGAAGAGAACGTCTTTGCCCCGGACTCCATTGCAACCCCAAAGCTGGTTGCTGGCTTTGCATTGTTGATAACCTGTTCTTGCCCATTTCATACTTGATTCTGGTGGCTGGAGATACTAAGTTGACCCTTCACTGTTGGTTTCACGGAAATTTTCAACATGGAAAATAACACAGCTCTAGTATGTTGAAACTTGTGTGAGAAATCACTTGGCAGAAACTCCTCTCTCATGGTCCCCACAATCCTGCTGGCACAATTATGGGCATGATTATGAAAGCCTTGGTGCTGTAGGGGATTCTCTGAACTCAAAATTTAAGAAACCTAGGTAAAGGAACTATAAGAGCATATTTCTAGCATAGGCAGATACATAGCTTTCTGTTCAACCTCTTGAACTTTTAGGTAGCCATTTTAATCTGTTCTTGCATTGCTGTAAAGAAATACCTGAGACTGAATAATTTCTAAAGAAAAAAGGTTTAACTGGCTCACCATTTCACAGGCTGTACAGGAAGCATAGCGGGTTCTGCTTTTGGGGAGGCCTCAGGAAGCTTCCAATCATTGCAGAAGGCAAAGGAGGAGCAGTTGTCTTACATGACAGGAGCAGGAGCAAGAGACAGAGTGAGTGGGAAGATGCCACAGTTTTAGATGACCAGGTCTCATGAGAGCACACTCCCTGCTGTGAGAACAGTACCCAGTGGATGGTGCTAATGTCCCAGTCATGAGAAATCTTCCCCCATGATTCAGTAACCTCCCACCAGGTCCCACCTCCAACATTAAGGATTGCAATTCTACATGAGATTTGGGTGGAGACACACAAATCCAAGCCATGTTGATAGCTGTTTAATTTTTTTCATTTTATTTTTAATTGCTTCAAATTCTACCAAGCATTGGTTTATTTATATTAAACTCTAAAAAGTTTCACAAGGCTTAAGGATTTTTTTTTCTTTCAGGGTAAAAAAACACATACATAAAATTTACCATCTTAACCATTTTTTGAGATGGAGTTTCACTTTTGTTGCCCAGGCTGGAGTGCAATGGCGCGATCTTGGCTCACTGCAACCCCCACCTCCCAGGTTCAAGCAATTCTCCTACCTCCGTCTCCCGAGTAGCTGGGATTACAGGCATGTGCTGCCACGCCCAGCTAATTTTGCATTTTTAGTAGAGAAGGGGTTTCACTGTATTTATTGGTCAGTCTGGTCTCCAACTCATGGCCTCAAGTGATCTGCCCACCTTGGCCTCCCAAAGTGCTAGGATTACAGGCTTGAGTCACTGCGCCCGACCCAACTATTTTTAAGTGTACAGGACAGTAGGGTTTTTTTTTTTTTTTTTAAATGCCTCACTTATGGTGATACTCTGGCTGTTTTCTTCCAATCACATAGCTGAAGAAGGTTTGATTTACTTAGTGGTTGATGCATTTAGCAAATATTTGAGGGCTTACACCTATGAGGTGGAACAGGAATGTTTTCTTTTCTTCCAAAATAGAAACTTGTAATGTTCTAATTATAAGATGTATGCTTGTTGTGGAGAGTTCAGAAAATACAGAAGAGCGTAGTCACTCATAATTCTACAACTCTGTTAACTACTGTTGATGTATTGGTATATCCTTCTAGTTTGTTTTTTGTTGTTAGTGCTGATCTATGTCTTGTTACATTTTTACCCAAAATGCTATCATACTTGATACCGTTATATTAATGGTTTTCAGTTTCTGCAGTGTGGATGTCTTTTGATGGCCATACATTTTTCTGTATAACCTATATCATCATTTCAGTGGGTGTATTATATTCTGTAATATGAACCTTTCATAATCTAATTGATCTTAAATCATAATCTTTTTATTGAACATTCAGATTTCTTCTCTGAAACCACATGTATTGGATGTGTAATAGATGTCATGTAGATGGTCATTCTTATGTATATCTTTGTTTTCTTGCTTAGAGTAGAATTAAGGTTTCTTGTTTACTGCGGCATTCCCGGGAATTAACAAGACACATAGCAGGTATAGAATATAGTGAATATTAGTGGAGTAAATGAATGGCCTCGTTATCTCCATAGGATTAGGAATAGGGCTTTTAATCAGGGGTAGGACTTGGTGAGGCCGGGAGCTTGGTGATTGGGGTGGTTGAGCTGCTTGGGGCAAGGCACTAGAAGAAGCCATCCAGGTTCACTGAGGCCACTGAGAGGTTGTATGAGAGACAAGAAGGGGCACAGAAAGGGAAGTGACCTCTTCAGATACTTGCTGAATGCTTACTGTACACACAGGGGCAGGGAAGAAAAATTGCTTCCTTTTTCCAGTGTAGCCTGTCTCCCTTCTGTAGGAAACCAAGGTTCGAAGCCAGTTTCAGGCCAGTGTTACCTGTCTTGTTCATGCAGTAAGTGGAGAAGAATGGCAAAGAGCCTACTAGATTTAAATAAGTCTAGTACTTGCTGGCTCTGACCTTAAGCTGCCTAACCTCTCTGAGCCCTGCTCTCATCTCTGTAAAATAGGGATGATTGTTAATTGGTAATAATAATAGTCGTATCTTTCAGAGAGCAAGAGATGAATAAGTGTTAACTATTGGTAGCTAATATTATTGTGGATTCAGTAAGCTTTCTGTTTTTTTGAGACAGAGTCTTGCTCTGGCTGGAGTGTAGTGATCTCGGCTAACTACAACCTCCGCCTCCCCAGTTCAATCGATTCTCCTGCCTGTCTCCCAAGTAGCTGGGATTACAGGTACCCGCCACCACACCCGGCTAATTTTTGTATTTTTAGTAGAGACAGGGTCTCATCATATTGTCCAGGCTGATCTCGAACTCCTGGCCTCAAGTGGTCCACCTTCCTCGACCTCCCAAAGTGTTGGGATTACAGGCGTAAGCCCACCACGCCTGGCTGATTCAGTAAGCTTTCATAGGGTGCCGTGTATTCTTTTGTATGGGGGAAAGCCACTGTAAGCCCCAGAAAAACCACATGTGTATGTGTTGAGTTTTCTAGAATACAACCGTTTGTGAATTAGGAACTACCTGCAGCTACACTGATTGTGCAGAAAACACTCCTTTATTGAGCAGAGGAATTTTTGTGCTTGTTCTCCTAGCTTTTGAGTTGCACCATATCATTGCATAACCATCAAGAAAAGATAGTACGTGGCACTGTGGTGCCAAGAGTGAGGATTTACTAACACCCCCTCAGTCCCCCACCCCACCACTGCCCTCTGATAGTGGAAAGAAAGGTCTGTCTGAGCTCAGTGGAAGCTGTTTCTGAGCTTGGGATGGGGAGAATATGCCACAAAGTGTTTGTTGTTGGTCCAGAATTTCAACGAATGTTGCTCTTCAAGGTAGAGAATTGTTCATTTCTTCTGCATACCACAGTTGACTCAAAGGTAACCCTAAAGCTTCAAAAGAGAAGGAAGGGAATGAAGCCCTGACCCGGCGTGGGTAGAATTATGTATTACCGAAGGATGTGGAACTGTGTAGTTAAAAGATGCAGTGCTGTTTACTTGAATAAAAAAATTTGAACCCAGTTTTATGTTTTTAATACTTTCTTACTTTTTTTTTTTTTTTGAGACGAATCTTGCTCTGTCACCAGGCTGGAGTGCAGTGGTGTGATCTTGGCTCACTGCAACCTCTGCCTCCCAGGTTCAAGCAATTCTCCTGCCTCAGCCTCCAGAGTAGCTGGTACTACAGGTACACGCCACCATGCCGGGTTAATTGTTTTGTATTTTTAGTAGAGATGGAGTTTCACCATGTTGGCCAGGATGGTCTTGCTCTCTTGACCTTATGATCCACCGAGCCCAAAGTGCTGGGATTACAGGCATGAGCCACCACACCCAGCCAGTGCTTTTCTTCTGTTTCCTTGGTATTACAGCCTCCCAGCATACCTAGGAACACCTGAGTTCTAACAGCTTGGTCAGCTTCAATATTTGAGGAACTTCCCCACTGTTCCCCATCCCACTGCTGTTTATTAAGGAACAATATTATGATTTTTGTAGCTCACAGAAAACTCTTAATGTCTTTCCTTAGTTTTGCTAGGTCTCCTGTATTTCTACAAGTCAGGAGAAGGGACTGAATGAAGGGTGGTGTCATACTTCCTTTTACGGTTTGCACTTAGTTTAGGCACACGAAGGAGCAAGTCTTTCAGAATAGTTGCTTTCCCCATGGCCAAGGAGTTCATACTCGCCCAAACTCAAGCATCGAGGCTAAAAAATGTGACCCACCTTTGGGATCATTCTTGTGACAAAAGTATCCTAAGCACTTATTTGCTTAGGACACTTTATTCGTAAGTGGAATAAAAGTATCAGAACATATGTGCTGCCTGGGCCATTGTCATGAATGTGACGTATCAGACTGCCAGGTATGAGCTGGTACCGTGCAGAACATAGACCGTGCAGCAATAGTGATGCTTATATTACCTGTATGTCAACGAAAGAAAAATCAGGCTTTAAAATCAAGTTAGTTTATTCAGAGGTCTTGCTGAAGATTGCCACCTGATAGTCTTTGAGAGAATTTCTGTTAGACTGCTCCAAGGGAGAGTTTCAGCCCGCAGTTTATAGACAGGTGATGGCAGCTCTTCCGGTGCTCAGAAGTTACAGCAGATGTGAAAATAAGGGGATTCAGGGCTGGGTGCGGTGGCTACACCTGTCATCCCAGCACTTTGGGAGGCCAAGGCAGGTAGATCATGAGGTCAGGAGTTCGAGACCAGCCTGGCTAACATGGTGAAACCCCGTGTTTACTAAAAATACAAAAAATTAACTGGGTGTCTGGGTGCCTATAATCCCAGATATCTGGGAGGCTGAGGCTGGAGAATCCCTTGAACCTGGCAGGCAGAGGGAGCAGTGAGCCAAGATCGTGCCACTGTACTCCAGCCTGGCGACAGAGCGAGACTGTCTCAAAAAAAAAAAAAAAAAAAAAAAGAAAAAACAAGTTTATATATATTATATATTTAAAGTGATTCAGGCAAGAGGTTTGGGAATCTGTGCTGTGTGCTGCTGATCATCTTCAGGGCATTCTTCCAGAGGGCTACACTCAGTCAGAGTCAGGGGCTTTGTGAAATTCTGCTGGTAAGGGACTTTGTAAAATTCTGTGGGTAAGTGGAATAAGCAAACGTGGCTTCTTTCATTTGCCATTTTGTCTCCCATGTGGGGTGCTTAAAGAGCTTACCGCTGCTCCACTTTTTAATTCTCGCTTTTCTTTTCGGTTGCTTTTCTCTCCTCCTTGCTGTGGGGTTAACTTGGCATGCTTGCCTGTTGCAGTTTGTTTTTCAGCATCTAAGAAGTTATGGATGCTAGGGATATCCAGTACCTCTTGCGGAGTTGACAGGAATGTGGTGTGATGCCACCGTGCTATCTTCCCATGCCTGTGGCAGATGGCACTCATTTTGCCTGCTGAAAAATTCAGCCATAGAGTTTCCTCCTCAGCATAGAGTTTCTGGCAGCCGCTGCCCTGGAAACCACCTATTGTCTCCCTGGGCTCCTTCGACTTACAGGTGATGACAACCAAGACCCAGAAAAGAAGGTCACTTCGCTAGAGTTGAGTCCAGGTTCTCTGGTTCTTGGACCTGTGCTCTTCCCAGCAGTTTGTTCTCTTGGTTACTGTGACTTAACCTGGTAGTCAGGCCTTTGTAACTGTGAAAATAAGACTTGAGAGAGGGAGACAGAGACCCTTTTATGATTAAGGTACATGTGTTGTGTGTGTTTGTGTGCCGATTTTGTAATATGTTTGGCCTTCTTCCTCGTTCTTGTTGCCAACTGGAAATTCTAGGTAATGAGGTATTGTGCTTTTTAATGTAACAGAAAGAGTACTTGAAAGTTACTACCAGCCCTAGCTCATGTTTCTGTGAGCATTTCCTAACATACCTAGATCAATGCTTGGAAGGACCATCTGTGCCCAAGGCCGGTGGGGTGGACAGAGAGGGAGACATATTTATTTTCTGTAGTATGTGTGTGTGTGTGTTGCACGGCTGGTCCTTGGATTGGAGAAAAAAAATAACACTAAGCAGGAGGCCCCGCTTCAGGTAAGATAAGCCAGAGCTGGCTTATCCTTTCATTTTGATTCTTTGCCCCAGCAAGGACAAAGCACCTCCTATTTAGAAAAGCCTTTGCCATTCCTGCGGTTGGAGGGAGGGTGTGCCAGGCTCTTTGAAAGATTTTTTTTTGCAGTATGTTTGGAGGAGGGGAAGCGTCTTCAGAAAGGAAAAACCCCAACATAGAGCAATACCACATTTGCAAATGCTTTTATATCAGTGTCGTTCAACTTAGTTGCTTTTCTTTTTCTTTTTTGAGACAGGGTCTCTGTGGCCTAGACCAGAGTGCAATGGTGCAATCTCTGCTTATTGCAGCCTCGACCTGCCTCAAGCTACTTGAGAGGCAGTCCTCCTGCCTCAGCTTCCCAAGTAGCTGGGACCACAGGCATGCACCACCATGCATGGCTAATTTTTGTATTTTTTGTAGAAACAAGAATTCACCGTGTTGCCCTGGCTGGGCTCAAACTCCTGAGTTCAAGTGATCTGCCCACCTCAGCCTCCTAAAAGTGCTGGGATTACAGGCATGAGGCGCCACACCCGACATCCTCCTCTTATAAGCAGTCTTGTTGGATTAGGGACCACCCCAGTAGTCGTATTTAACTTCAAATACCTTTTCGTTGAGGCAGTCTGGAGTTCATTGGTGTAATCTCGACTCACTGCAACCTCCGCCTCCCGGGTTTCAGCGATTCTCATGCCACAACCTCCTCAGAAGCTGGGACTACAGGAATGTGCCACCATGCCTGGCTAATTTTTGTATTTTTAGTAGAGATGGGGTGTTGACATGTTGGCCAGGCTGGTCTCGAACTTCTGGCCTCAAGCAATCCTCCCGTCTTGGGAGTTGGGATTACAGGCGTGATCTACCAGGCCTGGCCTAACCTTAATTACCTTTTTAAAGGCCCTGTCTGCAAATACAGTCACTTTCTGAGGTACTAGGGGTTAGTACTTCAACATAGGAATTGGGAGGGACACAATTTGGTCTAACACAACTGACGTATTGTTTTAAGAAATATTGCATTGTATAGGTTGTCATTCATTCCTTTGTAGCTGGAAAATAGGGCTGTTTCCAGTGTTTATAATGAACAACCTGATACCTAAATCTCTGTGCCTTTTTGTAAATGTATCTGTGAGAGGAATTTCTGGAAGGATTGCAAGCATTGCCTCCAAAGATATTGTTGGACTCCCTTTTGTATGTGTAATGTTACTTCCTGTGGAGAAGGAGAGTGTGCAGTATCTACAAGTTGACACCCTTAGTATTCTCTGTGATTCAGTGCTTGCGTGGGAAATTGAGTGTAGCGTGCATTTGTGAACTTGGTCCCGTGGAGGGATTGCCAGCCACTGTGTTTGAGGAGTGTTGTCACTGTGACTTTACCATACATTATTCAGCCAGCATCCATTTACTGAGCCATTGGTGGGCGGGTACTGTGGTGTTCATTTATTTATAATTGGCTTAATTTTTTTTAGAGCAGTTTTAGGTTCACAGCACAATTAAGAGGAAGTTACAGAGAGTTCCCATATGCTACCCCTCCCAACTGGCACGGCCTCCCCCATTATCAGCACCTCCCACCAGAGGGGTACCTTTGTTACAATCGATGAACCTATATTGACAGATCACTACCACTAAAGTCCATGTTTTATATTAGCGTCCCCTCTTGGTGTTGTACGTTCTGTATTTATTTGTTTTTTATATGCTGACTTGTTCGGTAAAAGCTGTATGCCCTTTTGGAGCCCGGGGTAATGAAACCGTGACCCTTCTCTCCAAGCTTGTGAAAGCACCAGTAGTTCCAGCCAGGAATTGACTTTTCCAGTTTTGGAAGTGAGTGACATGCTCAGTGTCTTACCCCTGTAGGTGGCAGGGGCTGGATGTGAAGCCATTTTATTCAAAGTTATGCTTCTCCAGAAACAAGTGGTCAGACAGCAGGGTTGTGAGATTTCCCTAGATGCTAACATAAATGTTTCTTTTATGGGTGCTGTTTTTAATTTCCACCTGGCATCTATATCAATGTGTAGCTTAAGATAATGTGGATGTACCCTTAATTATTGCCATAGTTTACTTTGAAGAATCGCTTTTGGGCTAGTAGAGAAAGGCTAGTGCATTCTGATATTTGGAATGTGTGTATATAGGTACACATACACATACATACATATAGACACATACAAATATATACCTAGGTTTATTTTTAATTCTATAGCACTGTATAGGGTAAGAATAAAAATTAAATTTGGAAAATTAGATCCATACAATGATATATGACTTTAATGATGGGATAGGGTTAAACCAATAGGGCTTTCGTTTTACATTTTCCACAGTCACATCCCTGCTGTTGCTATTTGTCTGTCTTTAGATGATTAAATTCAGTTAGGCTCACAGTGTGTATCTGTTCATTTTTCCCTCTGTGGAGATAATAATAAGTTTAAATGTTGATTCAGCTGTGGTCATGTTTTATTGTGGGAGGCATTAACTATTTCCAAAATACTTATTTTCCCAAATAGAATAAGTATTTTGTTAATCACATTTGAGCTTGAAATACAGTGAGAGGTTATCTAAGACCACATGGTAACTTAGAGAGTTAGCAGCCAGCCAGGCATGTTATCGTGGTGTCCTGTGCTTGTAGTCGCAGCTAAGGCTGAGGCAGGAGCATCACTTGAGCCCAGGAATTTGAATAGAGTTTAAAGAGACAGAGTTTCACTGTGTTACACTTGAGCCCAGTGTAACACAATGAAACTCTGTCTCTTTGACGACGACAACAGCAACAACAACCAAAATCGGTGAAGGAGGCAGTTAGGAAAGGGTTCAGGAGGCAGAGAAAAGCCATGGGCTTGTGAATGGAAAGAGGTCAGTAAAAGCAGAGATTGAGAACATCAATGAAGGAATTGTAAAGCAAAGTGGCTCATAAAACACCCACACATGCCGTAATGTGAGAATATGACTTGCGTATTCTCTTATCTTAGCCCAAGTTGAATATTTTCTTTCACAAAGCAGTGGCTTAATTTTGTGAGTCAGGAAGACTGGAGGAAGCTGGCTTGGAAAATTGGACATAAGATGGAGAGAGTTGGTTAGGAAAAATTTGAAGTGATGAAACAGTACAGAATGACAAAGGGCTCAAACAAGGACAGTCTCATGAAGTAGATGAGATAACTAGGGAAATGACTGTGAGTCCAAGATCTGGCATACCATCACTACGGTATGTTGTCTTACCCAGATGCCTGTGATCTTAGCTCATTGTAAGTGATGTTTATGGCGTAGCATTCTAACTGATGCTTGTCTTGAAGCCTTGCAAAGTCTCAAACTTCCTTCCAAGTCATTATCAAGAGATTGAATTGTTGGGTTTTAGGTTTTATGTAAAATATAGTGTTAATACATACTGATTTTATGGTAAATTGTAGTTTATGGTCATCTCTTGTAGCATTCCCCGCTTGCTTAACAGGGACTGCTTTGTGACGCCAGTTGTGTCTGATTAGTTTATCCAAGAGAACATAGTGTAAGTATTTCTACCACCCTCACTTTATAAACGAGGAGTTTTGAGTTTTTAAAGGGTGAATAACTTGCTTGTGGTCCACAACTAGTTGGTGGCAAAGCCAGGCCACAAACCCAACCAAGCTGACTTTGAGCCTGAGCTTTTAATCACCATCTTCTATTGCCCTATGGTGAATCCACTTTTTCCAAAGAGAAGATGTGTATGCTGTTAGAGATATGGCAAGAGCTCGGTGCTCCTCTGGGCCCACATCCTACTCATTAACCTAAAAAGCTTACCATTTAGGGCATGAAGCTCTGGTAGAAATGCAGTGTAAAAAGCACTCATTTGTTTTGAGCTTCAAGTTACATACTCTCGTTATTTCCTACAAGAGTGAATGGTTTGCAGGCATAGCCTTTCCCATCCCAGCACCCTAGGCGCTTGTTCCTATTCATCCCTAGGGTCATGGGACAAGTCCCTTTTGAAATGGTTTAGGGTTGATGATCATGTTGTCTGAGGTGTTATCCAAGCCGGTTGTCTCACGACCAAGAAAATTAAGGATAATGTGAGGCTGGGCATGGTGGCTGACACCTGTAATCCCAGCACTTAGGGAGGCCAAGGTGGGCGGATCACCTGATGTCAGGAGTTTGAGACCAGCCTGGCTAACATGGTGAAACCCCATTTCTACTACAAATACAAAAATTAGCTGGGCATGGTAGCGTGTGCCTATGCCCAAGCTACTTGGGAGGTTGAGGCAGGAGAATTGCTTGAACCTGGGAGGCAGATGTTGCAGTGAGCTGAGATCATGCCATTGTACTCTAGCTTGGGCAACAAGAGTGACACTCTGTTTCAAAAAAAAAAAAAAGATTAATGTGAACACAAGGGTGAAATCGGAGTGAACGAAGAAAGCTCTCTGCAGTGGAAAGGGGGACCTGAGTGTGTTGCTGTATGAGAAACTCCCCTTATCTCTGTGGTTGTTTGCATAACTTCCCTTATCTGTGAGGCTGTCTGTGTAACTCTACTTATCTGTGCAGCCTTGGGCATGTCTTGGGTAAACACAAAGTGCAGCTTCTCATTTGTGTAACTATTTTACAAATGAGGTTTGTTTTAGGTAAGCCTCCCCTCTGCTCCCTGTGCAAGTTCCCATGGAGCCCACTGCATATATGCCTGAGAAGGGGAGGAACCTTTTCCCTGGGAGCCTGCTCATCACTCAAAGAACAAAAGGCTTCTCCGCTGGGTCCTTCTTTCTTATCAGTGCAGCTACAGTTTGGGTCTTCCCCAGGCAGCTCTATTTGTACCTGTAGATGTGATTTTTCAGGCTTTCCTCAAGGACTAGCTTTAGTTGTCTGCCTAACTGATTTTTCCTTTTCTTCTCCCTCACGTTCTTTCTGTTTTTCATGTTCTTCCCACTTCACTTACTAGTTCTTGGCTTCTTCTCTTGCTCTTAGCTGATTCCAGAAATCTTTTTGTCTAAAGAGTCATGATTATAATACTTCAGATGAACTCTGCCTTTTCTATGTAATAATTGGGCATCTCCCAAGCCATTGATGAGTGTCATTAAAAATAGCACCAGAACAATTCTGATGAAAGCTTTGTTCACACACCAAACTGTTCCTGCATGTCCTATGGTCAAGGTGTCTGGGAAGAATAGTCATCTTGTAGCTGGGAAGGTCGACCAGTAGAAGGCCTGGGTGAATGTGGCTCAGTACAGGACACCAACTGGACATCCCACAATTTAATTCAGTTCTGACACTAACTACCTAGAGTTAGCACAGACCCCACAGGTTAAGGGCTCGGTTCCACAAGACTTTTCCCACTTCAGATGCCAATTGCAAATCTAGGCCTCCCATACTTCTGACCGACCAGCTATAAACCAGGGGTTCCCAGAACCCCCTCTTTAGGTTCATTAATTGGCTAGAATGGCTCACAGAACTCAGGAAAACTCTTTGCTGGCGATTACCAGTTTATTTTAAAGGATACAAATGAACAGCCAGATGAAGAGGTACATAGGGTGCTGTCCAGAAGGGTCCCAAACGCGAGAGCATAGTTCCCATGGATTTGGGGTGTACCACCCTTCTGACACACGGATGTGTTCACCAGACTGGAAGCTCTGAATCCCAATGATTAGGGTTTTTATGGAGGCACTATTATGTACACGGGGCTGATTAAATCATGGGCCATTGGTAATTAGCTCAGTCTCTAGTCTCTGCCCAGGTGTTTGCTTCTGAAAGTTCTGACCCTCTAAACCACATAGTTGGTTCCACTGATAGGCAGGCCCCCATTCTGAAGCTATCTACAGGCCCAGGAAGAGTTGCCTCATTGGTACAAACTCTGCTATGATTGAAAAGAGCATTAGTAATGAAATACTCTCCTGTTAATCTCTATCACTCAGGAAATTCCAGAAGTTTTAGAAGCTCTTGGACCAGACCAAATTTCGTATATATATATAGATATATATATATAAAGTAATGGCAAAAACCACAATTACTTTTGCACCAACCTAATATGATGTTTTTCTTTTTTCCTGGTCGTGTTTTTCTTAGAGCTAGCTTCCCATGTAGCTGGGACTGCAGCTTTGTGCCACCATGCCTGGCTAATGAAGGAAAAAATATTTTTTAAGAGATGGGATCTTGCTGTGTTGCCCAGGCTGATCTCAAACTCCTGGCTTCTAGCAGTCTTCTTGCCTTGATCTCCTAAGCTTTAATCCCAAAGCTCTGGGATTAAAGATGTGAACCACCACACCAGGCCTTGTTTAAAAAAAAAATTATATATGTATATGTGTGTGTGTGTGTGTATGTGTGTGTGTATGTATGTGTATGTAAAATATACATTAGATATAGCCTGTCTCTAAATATATATAAACATATTTATATATAAAATATATATATTTAGAGACAAGTTCTTGCTGTGTTGCCCAGGCTAAACTTGAACTCTAGTCTTAAGCGATCCTAGTCTCAAGCGGTCCTCCGCGCCCCCACGAGTAGCAGGGACTCCAGGTGTGTATCACAGTGCCGGCCATATTTCTTACTCTGTGGCAGTATTGTGCTCTGAGTGATGTCTTGTGTTCCTTTTCTAGCTGGCCTGCTGCTGTGGGTCTGCAGGCTGCTCTCTCTGCTGTGATTGCTGCCCCAAGATTCGGCAGTCCCTGAGCACCCGCTTCATGTACGCCCTCTACTTCATACTGGTCGTTGGCCTCTGCTGCATCATGATGTCAACAACTGTAGCTCACAAGATGAAAGAGCACGTAAGTTTGTCCATGTCAGTTCATCCTATTTCTGATGTTTGATGAGGGTGTGTGGGAGACACATGATTTAGAGGATGGGGCCATGTACCCCCATGTGTTTTGGGGTATACCTGGTCTCCTTGAACCTTCCTGAAGCCTGTTCTATGCTTTCCAAGATCCAATGCCTTCTGGCTAAACAGGCAAACCGATCACAGCTTGATCTTTCGTAGTAATGTAGATGCTATCTGATGCTTTTGGTGTAGACCTTTTTTTTTTTTTTTTTGAGTCAGAGTTTCGCTCTGTTGCCCAGGCTGGAGTGCTGTGGCATGATCTTGGCTCGCTGCAGCCTCCGCCTCCTGGGAGCAAGTGATTCTTCTGACTTAGCCTTCCGAGTAGCTGGGATTACAGGTGCACACCACCATGCCCGGCTAATTTTTTGTATTTTTGGTAGAGACAGGGTTTCGCCATGTTGTTGGTCAGGCTGGTCTCGAACTCCTGACCTCGTGATCCACCTGCCTCGGCCTCCCAAAGTGCTGGGATTACAGGTGTGAGCCACCACACCTGGTGAGAATTTTTTTTTTTTTTTAATTTTTAAATTTTAAAACATTTGTGTAGATTCATGGGGTACAAGTGCAGTTTTGCTACATTGATACATTGCCTGTGGTGAAGTCAGGGCCTTCAGTGCATCCATCCCTAACACATGTTGTACCCACCAGGCAGCCTCTCATCATCCACCTGCTTCCCAGCCCCACGACCCCTGACTCTCCATTGTCCATCATTGGACACATCATTGTCCATCACAATTGTCTGTTTATGTCAGATGATTGTGTATTTTATCTTAGCCTTGTTTATAGCTGTTCCTGGTGCAATATGCCATCTTTTCTTGTACACGTCTGTCCTTTTCTCTTGTCATAGCATGGCTGCCAGGATTTCTTTCTTCCTTTTTTTTTTTTGAGATGGAGTTTTGCTTGTTACCCAGGCTGGAGTGGAATGCAGTGGTGTGATCTTGGCCCACTGCAATTTCCACCTCCCGGGTTTAAGCGAGTCTCCTGCCTCAGCCTCCCTAATAGCTGGGATTACAGGTGCCCGCCACCACACTCAGCTAATTTTTGTGTTTTTAGTAGAGACAGGGTTTTACCATGTTGGCCAGGCTGGTCTTGAACTCCTGACCTCAGGTAACCCACCCACCTCAGCCTCCCAAAGTGCTGGGATTACAGGTGTGAGCCACTGTGCCTGGCTGGTTGCCAGGATTTCAAGTAGCAGCTAAAACAGTTAATTTGGCCTATGGGGGAAGTATGATAAAGCTTAGTCTCACAAATAATGGAGAGTGGGTTATGGGGCATTTTCTACCCTTCTGGACATGTTACTTGTAGGGTGAATGATGTCTCCAGAGGTGAGGGATGGATTTTCAGCCATTCTTTGGTCAGTGTATGCAGAAGTAGGCCTGGGATCCGATGCTGATGGAGATTCATGTGGGACCTCTTTTTCTTGAATTTTCTTTTCTCCCCCACAGTAGGCCTGTTAGATCACAGGGGAATGTGGTGGGGACTTTGAGAGCACCCAATAAATAACACCAGTCTTTGCCTCCTAGGTTCTAAGCAAATTGACAAAAAAAAAGACTAAGATGTCAGCAGGTCGTTGCCAAATGTCACGTTTATTCCTCATAAAACTGATGTGAGACTCTGTGACTCGCATCTGCAGGGAAGCAGGCTTTTACTGAACCTCCACGTGACTCAGACTTACCCAGCAGGGCACCATCAGCGCCTGGGAAGGACAGACTTCTTTGCTAGGGCACAGTTTGCCAGGAAGAGAGAGCAGCAGGCGTGTTCCCTGGGGGCAGCTCTTATCCTAGAGACAGAGGGAGAGGAAAGCCTTGCTATCCAAATACCATTTCCCCTTACAAACTGACCACTCCTCACTGCATCTTCCCAGCTGAACAAGTGAGGAGATGGAGGGAAGCCTGGAGCAGGCTCTGATGGAGCTGCCCACAGTGAGGATGACATTGCCCAGGGCAACACCTGAGCAAACAAACGTTCACCCCAACCTGTGCCAAAACTAGGGCTATTTACTGATTGATTTTGTGTGTTGGGGGAGGGGGAGTTATGGGGCGGGGGGATGCTCTGTTGCCCAGGCTGGAGTGCCATGGTGCCATCTCAGCTCACTGCAACCTCCTCCGCCTCCTGGGTTCAAGCAATTCTTCTACCCCAGAAGCTGGGATTACAGGCGTGTGCCACCATGCCTGGCTACTTTGCGTATCTTTAGTAGAAATGGGGTTTCACCATGTTGGCCATGCTGGTCTTGAACTCCTGACCTCAAGTGATCTGCCCACCTTGGCCTCCCAAAGTGCTGGGATTACATGCGTGAGCCACCATGCTTGACCTGAAACTATGGCTGTTTTAAATGCACTCAAGTATTTCAAAACCACCATTTTCTTAAAAGCACTTTGTTGTATATTCTTACTAATTAAAGTAGGCCCTCTGAAGCTTTCTGTTGCATAGTGCTTTTGTAATTGTGGTTGTATGGTCTTGGATATCGTGGATACTGCAGTGGAATTTGGGTTTCACCTGACTGCTTGAAACATTGGTACTGTCCTCAATAAGGCACTGGAGTGTGAGCCGTGGGGTGTTCACACTTGTGTGAAATGGAGCTTATAATTCAGAAGGAAAGTTATTAAGTCTTCAAAAGCCTAAAACAAGGCAGAAATTAGTAACAGAGTCTCGTTCTATTGCCCAAGCTAGAGTGCAGTGGCACAATCATGGCTGCCTGCAGCCTTGACCTCCCAGACTCAGTCGATCCTCCTGTCTTAGCCTTCTGAGTAGTTGGGACTACAGGCGTGAGCTGGCTAATTTTTCTATCAGAAAGAGTAGGTTTCAACTCTTATTCTGAGGGTATACTTAATCTCGCATGTACTACTTTTGTTTTTTTAGATAATACAGTATTCTCTTTGTAAATTCAAGAAGCTTGAGTTTCTAAATTCATAAGGTGGCTTGATGATCCACTGTGGTCCATGGTGGAACTCTAGTGTGCACGGCATGTAGTGTGATCCCTGCTCTTCATAAGTTTCTGTTCTTAACAGAATTAAGCCCTGCATCCAAAAAACCAAAACCTGTTACTATACAAATAGATAGTATCCCTAAGTCGTGAATTTACTGAGATATTGGAGGGAGAGATAATTTGGGAGCCATTGGTATGGGTTTTAGGACATAAATTTCATGATGGTAATATTAATACCTGATTACCATCCAAGTAACCTGCCCCATGAAACAGTTTCTAGCAATTCCAGTCAGTATTTTTGCTTTCCGACTGTTACAGAACATTTGAGAAACACAATATGTTGACTGGTATTGCTAGGAAAGGCTTCATGAAATAAGCGACTTGTATGAGTAATAATAAGTATTTTAATAGCTAATGATTGAGTGAGACCATGCATCAGGTTTTATCCTGAGCACTTTACCTGTATTTTCTCCCTTCATCAGCCCTGTACTCACCTGAACAGTAGGTACTATCATTACCCCTGCCCTGCAGATGGAGAAACTGAAACATTGGTTTAAGCACCTCACCCAAGGTCTCCAGCTGTTAAATGGTGGACTTGGGATTTGAACCTGGTCTGAATGTGTTCTTAGCTACGAGGCTGTGTGACTAGAGAGAAGGAGAGGCACGTGGAGAAGGACTGAGAGGAGAGGGGAGGTGCAATGACCACATCTTGCAGGAACTGGAGTGGCAAGGTGAAGTGTTTGAATGAACATAGTCTGTGGCGAGTGGGAAGCCATTACAGATTCTGGAGCAAGAGGCTATCATCCTGGAAACAGGGAGATATTTTGGGAGGTGAACCTAGAGGTGGTGATGGCTGTGGGCACAGGGTGACTTACGGTCAGATAACAGAGAGAGGGAGGGAGAGAGGGAAGGGCAACCCTGATGCTGCTCCCAGAGGCTCTTGTAAATGTTTCTATGCCTGTCTCCTGAATGTACCTATTTACAAGTGGTTTGGCTGGGTGTCCTGCATAGGGAATGAGAACCCTGTGGGTGAAACCAATCCTTTTCCAGCTTTAGGGCCTCACAGGGAGATGGCCGTCTGGCTACAAAGTCGGCTTGTTTCGTGGCCTGCAGAAGAGAGGCTGACCTCATCCTCAGGCGGTGCTTGTGGGTGGGTGTTGAAAGGTCCCCTTGTGGGGACGCACACTGGGCTCCTGCCGGAGTCCTCACCCCCTCTTTGTTGGCCGGGGAAGTGCCTGAGACTGTGACCGGAAGAGGAGAAAGAGCTGCATGCTTGTAACGGGCGGGATGGGAGTATGTAAGTGCCTCCCACCCAGCGTTCTGCCAGAGTTGTGTGGGCCTTTGGTATGTGGGTTAAGAGCGCAAGGCCAGCTCCCTTGTCAGTTACTCCAGTTTTTGCCTTGGTTTCAGAATGTGGCCTGTGTTTAGTTTGAGTAAGAGGGGACTGCAAGGGATGCTGGGCCAGACTTTGTCCTGCTTCTTTTCTTTAGGGAAACTCCTCTTTCCCAGGAGAACTTTGGCTCAGAGAAAGCTTGACTGTGCTGGTTGAATAAGGCATGATTCTGTCTTCTCTTGGAGCATTTCCCCATCTCAAAAAAAAAAAAAAAATAAGGGTTACTTATTTTGCAGGTCATTCTTGTCATTAACCATGTAATTTAAGCAGGTACAGACTCATGAGATTTGATACCTAGGGGACTGAAAATCCATTTTAGAATGTAGAATGCAAAGGAAAAAAAAGTGGGCGAGAGAGTAAAGCTTTCCAATCCAAACTGCTAAGCCAAGGTGTAGCTTCTGTGTTTGAGGCGGATTCAGATTTAGGCACCCTGGGCAGCCACGTGGGTGTTTGAGGAGGGAAGAGAAAGGAAAGTCCTTGTTTCCTGGGGAGTAGGGGCCACAAAAACCTGTACTGGAGAAGGAAGGATGGGTGACCTATGCAGCCCCTAGCCTTTCTCCCCTGAGAGCCCATGTGCCAGGCTGGGGTAGGAAGAGCCTTAGATCTTCCCAGCCTCAAACATGTTAGATCTGTTTTCTTCATTCCATTTTACACTCTCCACTCCCTCCCTATCTTTCCCCCAAGCTCTCCAGCCCTAGGCAGCCACTAATCTATGTGGATTTGCCTATCTAGATGTTTCGTAAATGGAATCATACACTATATAGCCCTTTGTGCCTGGCTTCTTCTTCTTCTTCTTCTTCTTTTTTTTTTTTTGAGATGTAGTCTCACTCTGTCTCCAAGGCTGGAGTGCAGTGGTGCGATCTCAGCTCATTGCAACCTCCGCCTCCTGGGTTCAAGCAATTCTCCTGCCTCAGCCTCCTGAGTAGCTGGGATTACAGGTGCCTGCTACCACGCCTGGCTAATTTTGGTAATTTTAGTAGAGATGGAGTTTCACCATGTTGGCCAGGCTGGTCTCGAACGCCGAACTCAGGTGATTTGCCTGCTTGGGCCTCCCAAAGTGCTGGGATTATAGGCGTGAGCCACCTCACCTGGCCTACCGAATATGTTTTCAAGGTTCACACTCAGGTTGTAGCATACGTACTTCATTCCTTTAAATGGCAGAATAATATTCCATTGTATGAATATAACATACTTTATTTTTATTTTTTTTTTGAGATGGAGTTTCACTCTGTCGCCCAGGCTGGAGTGCAGTGGTGTGATCTTGGCTCACAGCAACCTCCACTTCTCAGGTTCAAGTGATTCTCCTGCCTTGGCCTCCTGAGTAGCTGGGATTACAGGAACACACCACCATGCCCAGTTAGTTTTTTGTATTTTTGGTAGAGACAGGGTTTCACCATGTTGGCTAGACTGGTCTTGAACTGCTGACCTCAAGTGATCCACCTACCTTGGCCTCCAAAAGTGCTGGGATTATAAATATACCTATAACATATTTTATTTATTCATTTTTCAGTTGATGGACATTTGGGTTGTTTGTACCTTATTGGCTATTACAAATTATGCTGCCATGAACATTCATGTGCTAATTTTTGTATGGATGTATGTTTTCATTTCCTTTGGGTTTATACCCAGGAGTGGAATTGCTGGATTGTGTGGTAACTGTTTAAGCTTTTGAGGAACCACCATATTGTTTTCCAAAGTGGCTACATCATTTTCCATTCCCACCAGTAACGTGGGACGTTCAGGATAAAGTCATGTATGAAGGTACATATTTCTTCACACTCTCACCAACACTTAATGGTACATCTTTTTTATTTTGGTCACTATAGTGTGTGTGAAGTGGTTATCTCCTCTTTGCCTGTGCCTCTAACATTGCCCTCTGCCCTTCCTGTTTGCTTGCTTTTCCCCGGGCAGCTTGTTCATAGTTCTGGCTTTGATTATCCGCATATGTGCATCTGCTTGTAAAGATGCCCTTCACTCAGGACAGTGCTGAGGACACCGGTAGATTCTCTCTCCCAGTATCCCCCCTTTTCTAGATCGTGTGCTGACCACATACTTTTTCCCAGACAGGTCATAAAAGTCTTAGGCTTCCATTCTGCATTCCAGTCAGTCACTACGATTCAGCCACGCCACCCTCCCTGGTGTTGTATATTCCATTTGCCTTGTTTGAACTTGGGTAGCTCCCAAATGTCCCCAGCTGTGCTCAGGCTTCTTTCTCCAGATAACTTAGCCTGTTAGTTAGGCTGAGCTGAAGGTGCTGTTTGCTACATTTCTCCGAGGTGATACTCTATTTCTAAATTCTGGGGTCACCACAGTGCAGTAACTGTAGGTAAATACGGTGGCTACTTTCCTTAAAAGTAACTTGGATCTCAAAAGGCTGTTCATAAGTACATCTTTTAGTCAGTTCACAGTGACATGTTAAAATACTTCAGTGGTTCTTGGAGTTGACAGAGTTCTTTGATCCATTATGTTTGAAACTCTGAAATGGGAGAGATGAGCTACTTTATTTCCTATTTTTAACTTGAAGAATTAAAATAAAGATGAAGCCATAATAGTAAACATTGCTTGTGGGGAGCCCTCCTTGTGCTAGTTCCAGGGACCTAAAAATGCCTGAAACAAGGTCCCTTAGTTAAAGGATTGAGTTAAAGAGATGAGTGGAAAAAGGCTGCAGCTCATATGTACAGTAAGTGTTCTGCCTTCAGAAGAGACAGCAAATACCTGTGGTGTTATGTGTCCTACAGAGAAAACAATGATCTTTTTAGGATATAATTTGTTTTTTAAATTTGTATAAATTTATGGGTGTACAAGTATAATTTTGTTACGTGGATATATTGCGTAGGATATAATTTGAATACATTGTTAGAATTTTTAAAAGCAGAAAAGTAATCCCAGCACTTTGGGAGGCCGAGGTGGGCATATCATGAGGTCAGGAGTTTGAGACCAGCCTGGCCAACATAGTGAAACCCTGTCTCTACTAGAAGTACAAAAATTAGCTGGGCATGGTGGCACACACCTGTAGTCCCAGCTACTCAAGAGGCTGAGGCCGGAGAATCGCTTGAACCTGGGAGGCAGAGGTTGCAGTGAGTTGAGACTACACCATTGCACTCCAGCCTGGGTGACAGAATAAGACTCCATCTCAAAAAAGAAAAAGCAGAAAATTCCTAAGTAGTCATCTTAACCAACCTGTCATATGACAGGTGAGAAGCTGTGGCCCAGGAAGTGAAGTGACTTGTCAGAATTGAGACACCAGGTATATATGGAATTAGAACCCAGGGCTACTGGTCGCCTGGCCAGTGCGTCTTCTATTTGTGCAACTAAGTGTGCTTGTTGGTCAGATGTTCACAGACGTCACAGTAAATGCCTTTTATCAAGCATATCCTTCTTCCCCTTCCTAGACTTTTCTTCTGGACCCAGTGGTAAGAAGTATTCCTTTTGGAAATAGCACTACCTGGGGCCCTCAGCAGTGATCTTAGCTTAATTTCATTCCCCATCTGCCTCCCTCCTGTTGTGATGACCAAAAGCTGAGCTCAAGGGATGACTGTTAGTCTGAAGTAGAAAACAGAAGTAGCCACAAAACTAGTATTTATTTATTCAGTGGCTTCGCCACTGAATGTCAAATAGAACTTGTTTTCAGGTGGTGTTTGGTATAACTATCTTTTTAAAACAAACATCATCAATGAAAAATATTCCACTTTGATCCAAAATACTGTGCCGTTTGTCCCAGTGTAAAATGACAGGTCTTCATGCTGAAGCTGGAGAGTCTGGCTCTTGCTTTTCATTTGGTATTTACTGGTTGAATGTGCAGAGCGCACTGTACCTGCAGCCTGTATCAGGGGCTGGCACAGGCACCTGTAGGCCCCAGGTAGAACTCTCCATTCTCAGCTCATGTGCTTTTGTGTTAGATTACCAACAACAAGAAAATATTGCTGACCCAGTTCTTTGATTCTGGAGTGCTTTTTTAAAATCCAGCTGAGACGGAGTGCTTTTTAAAAGTTCTCTTTCTGAATAGCAACTGAGTTCATGGTACCGTTATCTTATGTGTCAGGTTATCAAGGAGAAAGTTTTTGAGATTAAAATAGGTTGGGACCATCGAACCTCAAGCCCATTGTAGAACCGAGGGAAAATTCTCACCATGGCCTTTTAGAATGTTCCTGTGGGGAGCTGGCTTTGAGGTTTTGCCTTTTAAATCCTCTGAGTTCCCTCCCCTGCAAGTTAGGATGACTCTGGAGACATATGTTTCCAAAGAGTTTTGTCTTTTGGTCTAAATTTCATCCAGACGTAACATGTGAGAGAAAGCAAGGAGTCCTACGCCCTCCTACGCCTCATCCGTCATTGCTGGGGCCTCATCTTCCCCCATACAAGTGGATGCCGGGAAATAGTGGTGGGAAATCGTTTTGTACTGGAGGCAGTAATTTGAACTAATGGATATCCTGCTGAGAGTCTTTTTGAGCCTGAACCAAGGACAAAGAGGTTTGATCCTTGTCCAGTAATAACGAGCTTGCCAGGAGGCTGGAAACTAGAAACAATACCTACTGTCCTTGGTCTGTGAGGATCCATTACCCGCACCTTTTGGGGACCACTAGGTGTCAGCTGGATCTCTTTTAGGATTGATCTGGCTGTGGGAGGGAGTGAATGATAAGAAGTGAGAATGAGAGTTTTCCTAACACGTTTTTTTTCTGTAATCATCTGTAGCATCTGTTAAGCAACTGTCCACAGACAGGGCCTGGGAGTACCCAGCAGATAAATAGAACAGACAAGACCTTTGGAAATGAGCATCGTCAGCCATCATAAACGTGGGGCCAGAGGAAACAGAGAAATGGCACATCCAAGAACAGAAGATAAAGTAGCCTCTGAGCGATGGGAACGGGAAGCAATGCATAGATATTGTGAATAGCTGAATCGCCGTACTCTGCACAGAAGTTTAATAGGGTGATTCTGTGACTTGATTAAACTGTAATCCGAGCTCATTCTAAAGTTTTACAAATCAAGTACCTGTCATTCTTTGAAATGCAGGTGTCGAGCACCCTGAAAGGTGCTGGGGATTTCAGAGGTGCTGAGTAACACACAGTTATTGTCCCCATAGAGCTGGCCCTCAGGTAGGGGAAAAGAGAGCAGTTTGGCAAGTGTGTCTGGAAGGAGCCTGTGATGCTAGACTGTGTGTGTCCGAAAGTTAAAAATATGTGAACTCCGTTAGTGAATATTGGACAGTGGTGTGGCCTCAGCTATGACTCAGCTGACCTTCGGGGTCACATGGTAACTCAGGGATGCTCTCTCCCCATTCTGGAGATGGAGCTGAGGTGCCTGGGAGGTTTATAAAAGGGAATGGAGTGTTTTTGCCTCCTCAGCAGGGCTGAGCATAATCACAAGGGGTTGGGTATTCTGGGGGTGTGGTTTTAAAATTTCAGTGAGACTGTCTCTGCAGTCTTCAAATAAATCTAAAATTATCTTTCGACACACTGGCTTTCATCAGTGTGGGGTTTATTTTTGGTTCCATAGGCTGTGTTTGTGTGACAGATGTGAGGATATTTTCTGTTCGAGCTATTGATGGCTTCTGAGCCACAGAGATGAGTACTGGAAGCTCATAGACACATTCTCCCTGCATTCCTTCCCACCCCATCTGAGAAACTGTTCTGTGGGTGGATAAATTAAGGTACTTTATTTTCTGCTCAAAAAATGGCATATGGGAGATGCACAGTTTGATTCACTTAAGGCCCAACTTCCATTTGAGGACAGCTCTGAAGAAGGGAAGAGTCTGGCAGGAGAAGGCAGGAGCCAGAGGGTTGGGACAGTTGGAACGCAGCCCGGAGGAGCTGCTCCTTTGGCTCTTGATTGACAGAGTAAGTTATCACCAGTTGTCACTTGGTTTTTAAATGTGAATTTGTATTTCAGCAGTTAACAGTTAGGCACAACTCCTCTGCTATTCTTCTAGTAGCCCAGGGGTGGGGCAGACTTTTCCTACAAAGAGCCAGCTGGTACACACTGGAGGCTCTGTCGTCTCTGTAGCAGCTCTCAACTCCACCTTTTCAGTGCAAAAGCAGTCAAAACAACATGCCAGCCAATGGCATGGGCAGCCAAGGAGCATGGCTGTGTTCCAATAAAACTTTATTTACATGAACAGAGGGCTAGCTGGATTTGACCCCACTGGCTGTTGTTGGCTGACTCCTGTGATAGACCTTCCGTGGTTGTATATGTGTTGTTTGCAGTTATTCTCCCTTCTCTCTAAAAAGGAAACATCAGTGGCCTAAACATTGTGCTCAGAGTACCAGAGTTCTTGCTTAAGTTGCAGATAACTGACTAGGCTGTATGAACCACATACTGGGTAGACAGACTAGGTAAGAATAATGTGGCAATAAATTAGCATGACATGTTTAATAGTAATTATGTCTGTGTGGCATTTTGAAATAAATGGCAAAATATTTACTGGTTTAAAAAATTATTATTTTTTTTTGTGACGGAGTGTCACCCAGGCTGGAGTACGGTGGAGCAATCTCGGCTCATCGCAACCTCTGCCTCCCAGGTTCAAGCGATTCTTCTGCCTCAGCCTCCCAAGAAGCTGAGATTACAAGCATTCACCACCATGCCCAGCTAATTTTTGTAGAGACAGGGTTTCACCATGTTGGACAGGCTGGTCTTGAACTCCTGACCTAAGGTGATCCACCTCGGCCTACCATAGTGCTGGGATTAGGTGCATGAGCCACTGTGCCCGGCCTCTTTTTTTTTTTTTTAGAGACAGAGCTTTGCTCTGTTGCCCAGGCTGGAGTGTGGTGGCACAATCATGGCTCGCTGCAGCTTTAACCTCCTTGGCTCAAGCGATTCCCCTGCTTCAGCCTGCTAACTGGGACCACAGGTGTACACCACAATGCCTGGCTTATTTATTTATTTATTTATTTGGTGGTAGAGATTGAGTCTCCCTTTGTTGCCAGACTGATCTCAAACTCCTAGGCTCAAAGCGACAATCCTCCTGTCTCAGCCTTCCAAAGTGCTGGGATTACAGGTGTGAGCCACCGTGCCCAGCCAGTTGTCTTTTTATGTGTTCTGTGGAAAGACGAAATTACAAATTTAGTTGGAAGGTTGAATTGGATTTTATTTGTGAGTCTAGAATGTGAAATATAACAGGTGTTCCGGTGAGCAGAGGAGGGTCTTTATAGGCAGAAAAGGCTTGAAAACAGCAGAAGAGAACAAAGAGCTGGAACAGAGAGGATTTCCTTATTAGGCAGACTCACATTGACTGGAATCTTTCTGGGTTTTGTTTTTGTTTGAAGGAAAATTAGCCCCCAAATTCAGTGGCACTTAGCGCAAGTGGCTTCATTCTGGTTTGGTCTGGTCTACTGGGACCTAGTACAGAAGTCAAAAACAGTGGCCTCTCATAAACTCTAGCAATCTAAATCAAGCATTCTGGTGATCCAGGAAGAACCAGGGATGGAGAAAATGAGGGTCTGGGCACCCTAGCTCCCCAGCTGCTGGGCACTGTCACTCAATCTGATATAAGAAAGATGCTGGGGCCGGAATCTTAAATGTCTGCCATGTACTGGTTCCCATCACTAGAACTAGGGAACGGGTAATGGGGCTCGCAAATCTTGAGGTTATAGGTAAGGTGCAGAGTCCCGTCTTTCAGGGAATATTAGGTCCTGACGTCCTGCTAAGGGAAACATCGTGACTAATCTGAATTAACCATGAAAATACTTGAAATAAGTAGAGCATAGTTGTGTGCATACAGCATTTCACTAGTAGAACGTTAGCATGAACTTTTAACCTGTTTTATTCACGACTTGTATCCCTCTAACCTAGAGTGATACCTGCACATGGTAGTTGGGAATGAGTACATGGATGATCAGACTGTATGCTGTAATACGTGTCTCTAATTATGTCATGTAGCATATAGTATGGAATGAAGATTATACATGCAAACTCTAAATTCACTGTATTTTTTAAACTGTTTGCTCATGCCTGTAATCCAGGCACTTTGGCAGACCAAGGCAGGAGGATCACTTGAGCCAAGAGTTCGAGACCAGCCTGGGCAACATTACAAAACCGAATCTCTACCAAAAAAATACCAAAATTAGCCAAGCATGGTGGCACATGCCTGTAGTCTCATCTACTCAGGAGACTGAGATGGGAGGATTGCTTGAGCTGGGAAGGCGGAACTTGCAGTGAGCCGAGATTGCGCCACTGCACTCTAGCCTGGGTGACAGAGCAAGACCCTGTCTCAAAAAAAAAAAAAAAAAAAAAAAAAATTACAGAAGACAGTTATGCAGATAGTTGAAGTTGCAAATAGTGTATCACCACTGCGTTTAAGAAGAAAGCTAGCTAATTTAGGCTAAATGAGGTGGTTCACACCTGTAATCCCAGCAGTTTGGGGATGTTGAGGTGGGAGGATCTTGTGATGATCCTATGCAAAATAGTAAGACCCTGTCTCTACAAAAGTAAAAGAATAGCAGATGTGTTGGCATGCACTTGTAGTCCCAGCTGCTGGGAAGGCTGAAGTGGGGGGATTGCTTGAGCCCAGGAGTTTGAGGCTACAGTGAGCTATGATTGTGCCATTGCACTCCAGTCTGAGTGACAGAGCAAGACTCTTTCTCTGTTAAAAGAAAAAAAAAAGGGGATGCTAGCAGATTTGAGGCTCACTTAGCCCGTAAGCATGTGTTTTCTCTGAATGGTTAGAATAGAAAGACCTGAATTTAGTCTTCTATAGAAATTTCACATTTCTATGTTTAAGAGATACCTCTCAGCTGGGCGTGATGTGGCTCACACCTGTAATCCCAGTACTTTGGGAGGCCAAGGTGGGCGGATCACCTGAGGGCAGGAGTTCGAGACCAGCCTGGCTAGCATAATAAAACCCTGTTTCTACTAAAAATACAAAAAACTACCCAGGCGTGGTGGCACACATCTGTAATCCCAGCTACTTGGGAGGCTGAGGTAGGAGAATCGCTTGAACCCAGAAGGCAGAGGTTGCAGTGAACCGAGATTGCGCCATGGGCCATTTCACTCCAGCGTGGGCAACAAGAATGAAACTCCATCTCAAAAAACAAAAGAGATATCTTTCCATCAGCCATGTTCATATCAGGGCAGTACAGTGTCTTCTGTTAGACCCTGTGTTCCGTGTGGGGCCATAACCATATTTTCTAGCCAAAACAAAAGTTCAGACCTCCATAGCTGTGGTTTTAAGTTGTCTTGAGTTAGGAATAGATTTGTGTCTTGGACTCAGAGGGTCCTATTCACTCTCTGTCTGGCTTTGCTGTTAGGAGCAGTGCTTACAAAGGCCCTCAGAAATCTAGAAGATTGGCATGTTGACCCTGCAGGGGCAGCACAGGAGTACCTTGCCGAGAGACGGTGGGTACCTGGCTCTACCTCTCTCACCGGCATCTCCACTCCTCTCTTTTGCGAGTTTCTAAAACCCCCCTTATGGAGAGTTTGGCTGTATCTGTTCACATTTTAAATGTGCTAACTTTATGACCCAGCACCTAGCATCTGTCCTTCTCAACACTTTACATGTGAACAGAGAAATACACATAGTAAAGATGATAGCCATTGTACGTTATTTATAATAGTGAAAAAAAAAAAAAAAACAGAAAAAAACTAAATACCGACCAGCAGGATAACTAAATTAGAGTTGATCAGGTTGTAGAATTCGAACTTTTTATTAATTTTTTTGAGACAGGGTTTTGCTCTGTTGCCCAGGCTGGAGTGCAGTGTTCCAATCATGGCTCACTGCAGCCTCAACCTTCTGGGCTAAAGAGATCCTCCCACCTCAGTCTTCTGAACTCCTGGGCTCAAGAGATGCTCCTACCCCAGCCTCCTGAGTAACTGGGACTACAGGCGTGCACCACCATGACTGGCTAATTTTTTTATTTTTTACAGAGATGGAGTCTCTCACTGCGCTGCCCAGGCTGGTCTTGAACTCCAGGGCCCAAGTGATCCTCCTGCCTTGGCCTCTCAAAGTGCTGGGATTACAGGTGTGGGCCACTGGACCCACCCTAGAATTCTATGTCGTATGTAAAAAGACGCAAGTAGATCTATGTGTTGAACATACAGCAACCTCCAAGACATAGTGAATGTAGAGTAATCGCACAGCAAAGGGTCTGGAAGATACACTCGAACCTGGGACAGTGGCACCTCTAGGGAAGCAATCAAGTTAGAATCGAGGCACTGATGGTCAAGGAGACTGGATTATTTGTATTTTTATTGTAATTTACATATTTTTGGCAGTAAGAATATAATTATGTATTGCTTATGTAAGTGCAAAAAAAAATTGAGACTAATCCTTTGTAGTAGATTTCTTGAAAGCATGGGTAACCTGCTCACCAGGTGCACTTCCTGGTTGTCTCCTCAGTCAGCCTGGAGCTCAGCTGCTGCTTCCATGGTGCTTTAGAGAATGTTCCCATCGAGGTCCCAGATGACTGACTCCTTGCTGCCAAATCCAGTGTTATGTCGGAGTCCTCATCACATTTGCCCTCTTGGCCATATTTGACACTGCTGATGGCCCCGTGCTTCTTGGAAGTCTCTTTCAACTTTTCTCTTGCCCAGCACCTTTTCAGTTTCCTCCTCTGATTTTTTCTTCTTCCCAGCTCCTGAAGGTTTGCATTCTCCAGGGTCCTGTGCTTGGCTCACCTCCATCTCCCTGCTCACTTGCATGTTCTCTCTCACTGCGTTAATTTACTCATTGGTTGCCTCCTTTGCTGTGTCTGTACTGTCCACTTCCAAATCCTCTCTAGTTCAGCTCTTCCTAGAGCACTCTTGCTTAGCCATCCTCCCACACTTCTCTTTCACACAAACACCTCCAGTGCAACATGTTATTAGGTGAATTACTGCTCCACCACCCTGAAACTGCTCTTCTGTAGTTCCTATCCATGATGGGCCTGCCAACCTAAAAACGAGTTCTAGGCCTGGGTTCTTCTACCTTTATTATAGGCCACATCAAATCAGGAAGCAGACCTGTATCCATTCCATAGCCCCCAACCCCTACTGCTCCTGCCTCTTTGCAGAGCTGCAAAACTTTTCGCTGAGAAAACTGTTTTTCCTTTGTCATCAGTAACTGGTATGGTTCTTCTTTGCCCCGTCTGCCTTCAGTTTTTTGTTTTTGTTTTTCTTGAGACAATTTCACTCTTGTTGCCCAGGCTGGAGTACAATGGTGTGATCTTGGCTCACCACAACCTCCGCCTCCCAGGTTCAAGCGATTCTCCTGCCTCAGCCTCCCTAGTAGCTGGGATTACAGGCGTGTGCCACCATGTCTGGCTAATTGTGTATTTTTTAGTAGAGACAGGGTTTCTGTGTCTACTAAAAATACAAAAAATTAGCTGGGCATGGTGGCAGGCACCTGTATTCCCAGCTACTCAGGAGTCTGAAGCAGGAGAATCACTTGAACCCGGGAGGCAGAGGTTGTGGTGAGCTGAGATTGCACCACTGCACTCCAGCCTGGGTGATGAGCAAAACTCTGTCTCTAACAAAGAAAAGAAAGTTAATCTTTCAATCCAAAGGCATTGGATCCTTTGGTAAAGTGAATACAGCATCTACTGGGTTTTAAGATGTTGTTTCCCACCATGTTGACATTGGAATGCATTCGTTTGTGGATCATGTAATGTACCTGATTCTCTCCCCCAAAATTCTTTTTATATAACATAACAGTGCTTTAGAATTAAGGAAGTTAATTTAATGACGACTGTGGGTTAGGAACTGTGGTAAGCACATCACAGGCATTATCTGATGTAATTCTCAGGCAACTCTGAGATGGATGTTGGTATTATTTCATTTTGCAGATGGCACAATTGAGGCTTAGGGTATGTATGTGTGTAACTAGCTCAAGTTAGCAATGGAGTTAGGATGGGAAGTCTCATGAGCTATTTATTCTTACTTGATAGTTCGTGGCTTTGAGTTTGGTTGCTTTGAGGGTTGGGAGGAAACGCCTTGCTCTCAGATGTCTATATAGAAACAACATAGAGGCCGGGCACGCCTGTTATCCCTGCACTTTGGGAGGCCGAGGCAGGCAGATCACCTGAGATTAGGATCAACACCAGCCTGGCCAACATGATGAAACCCAGTCTCTACTAAAAATAAAATATTAGCTGGGCATGGTGATGTGTGCCTGTAGTCCCAGCTGCTTGGGAGGCTGAGGCAGGAGAATCGCTTGAACCCAGAAGGCAAAGGTTACGGTGATCCAAGATCACACCACTGCACTCCAGCCTGGGTGACATAGAGAGAGACTCTGCCAGAAAGAAAGAAAGAGAGAGAGAGAGAGAGAGAGAGAGAGAGAGAGAGAGAGAGAGAGAGAGAGAGAGAGAGAGAAAGAGAGAGAGAGAGAAAGAGAAGAAGGAAGGAAGGGAGGGAGGGAGGAAGGAAGGAAAGGAAAGGAAAGGAAAAAGGAAAGGAAAAGAGAAAAGAAAAGAAACAGCGTACAGTGTGTAAGCCTGACTTGTAAGCCTGGCTTAAGTGCCCTGTCCTTGGGTGCCCAGATCCAGACTTAAGAAGTAACACCCTTAGCAGGCACATTCTCTTCACCCTGTGGTGTGGAATTTGTATGTGATGTATTTTTTCTTTTTCCAAAACTGGGGTGGACTTTGGAACAACAAATATTTAAGTGGAGCAAATTCTCTTTGCCAGAATATGGCTAGCTTATTCACCTTGGAGGTTCTTTGCCCAAAAATACTCACCACATACTGAAAACTAAATGTGCTCAGTCACCCACAGAGCATAAAGGAGGTCTTGGTTAGGATTTGGAGCAAGGGGCTTGTTTACCTGTTTTCGATAAATAGACAGTGCCAATGTACACTCACCCTTTGATGAGCCTTAAAGGGCTCTGGGCACATTCCAGATTCTGGAATAAACAAATAGTGGAGGGGATTTGTTGGGAATGGTGGCATAGGAGCTCAGCCTGCCACTGTTAGCATTCTCCTTGAAATGGATTTTGGAGGAAGAACAAAGAGATGGGGAGGTAGAGAAGGTCTAAAGGTGAATGATGGGCTGGTGTAGATGAAAGAAGTGCTAATGTGCATGTGTTATGGGGAAGTTGTGGTTCAGGAATTACAGTTGCTGATGGAGTGGAAGAGCAAAGGTGGGGAAGAAAATAATTGAATGAATGTTACAGAGCAATAAATCCTGTGGAACTGAAACAGCCTTATGAATGAGGTGATGTGGCTTCTCCATGAATGTAGCTTTTACAAATTCAAAGCAACTTACTTCCTTGTTACTAGCACTACTCATACAGGTGTAACTTTTGTTTTGGGTTACACTCTGAAACGTTCATTTTGTGTGTGTCCCCTACCATATTTCAGTACCTGAAGATTTTAACCATGCTGGTTAAAACCAGGCCCAGTGGCTCACGCCTGTAATCCCAGCTACTCAGGAGGCTGAGGCAGGAGAGTCACTTGAACCTGGGAGGCGGAGGTTGCAGTGAGCCGAGATTATGCCACTGCTCCAGCCTGGGCAACAGAGCAAGACTGTCTCAATTAGAAAAAGGAAAAAAAAAAAAGGGTCAGATGATAGAAGCTTATAGCATTTTGAGCTACAGAGAGGAATAGGGGTTTGGGGCTCCGGGAGTTGCTGGCAACACGTAATGGGAGGGTGAGGAGAAGAAATGTTTGGTGAATAAACGTTGTCTGATATACTTTTCTAATGTAGATTTCCTCTATAGATGTAAATTGTTTGTCTAAAACGGCAGCTTTGCAGAGCTACTTCTGTGTCTTCAGTTTCTCAGAATAATGAGCTTGAAATATGCGAAGAAGAATAGTTTAGGGTGCCATATCCTGGCTTTTGTGAGTGACACAAGGTCAGAGGTAACCAGGTCCATGAACATTTGTGTCTTTCCATAACACTGGACTTTTATTGATGCTAATTCAATTACAAAAGCCACCAGCTACGTGGAGTTCAGCTACATGGAGTTCCAAGGAGGCAATTCTTCTTAGTACTTCGCATTCACTCATTAGGTCTGCAGGCACGGAGGCTCCGGCTACTGCACAAGCCGGTCAGTATTGAAAACCATACACAAAGTGTACTCAAAGATGTTACTGATTAAACATTCCACAACAAACAAAGTAACATTAAGAGAAAGGGAATAGAAAATGGGTTAATGAACAAGTCCAGGGAAAGCAACAAAGAAAAAAGAATTTCCTGGTCTGGGCTGGTCAGTCTGGTTGGTCTTGCAAGAAAGAGCCTTTGATGTGGGCAGAGCCTTCAGGGGCAGATGCCAGGTGCTTGTCGTGAGTTAACAACAGTGCCTACCCTTTTTGTGGCCACAGAGTCCTCCAGTGAGGACTGATAGTTTAAGACTGTGCTTGTTTCTCTACTTACCTGTTTGGATGCAGTCTTTATTTATCAAGCAAAGCATCTTGTCTCTTTTATGACAAAATGATGTAAAAAAAAAAATCATAAAAAACATACAGTTTTAGGAATTTGCTGAAAACAAAATGTTGGATATTTTCTCATGAAGCCTTTCACATCTCTCCATGAAAACGGAGCTGGCCAGGTATGGTGGCTCACTCCTGTAATCCCAGCACTTTGGGAGGAGGCTGAGGCAGGTAGATTGCTTGAGTCTAGGAGTTTGAGACCAGTCTGGTCAACATAGTGAAACACCATCTCTACAAAAAAAAAATTAACTGGGCTTGGGAGTGCATTCCTGTAGTCCTAGCTACCTGGGAGGCTGAGGTAGGAGAATAGCTTGAGCCCTGGAGGCGAAGATTGCTGTGAGCCAAGATTGCACCACTGCACTCCGTCCAGCCTGGGCAACAGAGTGAGACCCTGTCTCAAAAAAAAAAAGGAGCCGGGAGAAAATGGAATTGTTTGTGTAAAGGAAAAGAAACCGTCTCAGGACTGCCCAAACTCTTTATGCCAAAGGGAAAGTTAAGACTGGAGAGACAGTCACCTGACACTACTGCTCTCCCCTTGCACCTTGCCCCCCTTGCTCGATAGATAGCTGTGACTTCCCAATCTTGTGTCAAAGCGCTACGCATTAGCTGGCCCCTGGAGGCAGAAGGCCTCGTGCATCCCGGATGTCTGCCCTCAAATTGCTCATAAGTAAATTCTCTGCTGGCCTCTTAGCCTTTCAAGCTGTGTATCTTCCCATAAAAAAGGACATGTCAGCTTTAACTTTAGGTCTGTGATCAAAGTCTAGCTCCTTGTCCATGGAATTGCAGACTGTTACATCTCACACTGTCAATGCCCATTGCAAGCTTATCTTCCCAGGTGCAGAACAAAGACAGTAGAGCAGTCGTTTTTCTGCCTGCCCTGAGACTACATAATTAACTCTTCTTTCACTTCCTTTTTGAATGTTTATCGTATCTCTTGTATAGGAGAGTTTACTGGGCACTAATTTAAATCTCAGGACAATGTCAGGTTTGCCTCACCACCTGCCCCCTTTTCTTGCATGCCTTCTCCGCTTTAAAGAAATGAGTAAACACTGAGCCTTCTGCAAACTTTTTGGAGCATGGGCCACAGAAGATTCTGTGACTTGTGTGTTTCTGGGCGGGCCCTCAAGCTCTGGCTTAATTATCCCCTATTGAGACTCTTGCCTGAGTCTCTCATTTGGGTTAGAATTTGTTTATGGAAATCACTGATATTATTGTTTCTTCAGTATCTTCTCTGGAGAAAAACTGTGAATTCTCTTCTTTATCACGCTTCACTTTTACCTTCAGTTTTGTGTTATTTTTTCTCTGTGATACTTTATTTTTCTTACGAACAATAGTTATAATGTGACTTAACTTATTTTCTGTTCAGAAGAGTGTTCAACTTTGATGTTGATAAGAAGCAAGCTTTTTACGACTGACCAAATCCTTATTTTATGACGTTACTGGGAGTGTGCTGCTTGTTCTCATTGTGTGAGATTTTAATCTGATAATGAAAGTGGTTATGTAACATTGGAGCCTTCTGATTTGGCTAGAATAAACTATTGTCAACATTTATCAGAAGATTAAGACCCATTAATAAAGAGCTCCAGTGGATCAAGAAAATACCCAATTAACAGCCAATTGAGAGAAACAAAACAGATGGCAATAAACCTGGGAAAAGATGCTGAATCTCACTAGTAATAAGGAAGATGTACCTTAAAGCAGGATATTGGGTTTTGGCCTTTAAATTAGACGTCCAAGTTGGGAAATGTGCAAGCTCAGGTATTAATGGTAGGATTTAAATTGGTACAGGCTTTGAAAGTATGATTTAACTCATATCTTGAAGCTTAAACATATGATACAGGTTGAATATTCCTAATCCAAATATCTGAAATGTGAAATACTCTAAAATTTGAAACTTTTGAAGTGCCAACGTGATGCTCAAAGGCAATGCTCACTGAAGCATTTTAGATTTTTGGATTAGGAAAGCTCAGCCAGTAATACAGTGTAAATATTCCAAATTCCGTAACACTTCTGGTCCAAAGCATTTTGGATGAGGAACATTCAACTTGACTAGTTTCCATTTCTAGCTCAGGTGTCTGTCTTACATAAATAATGGCACAGGTGCAAAGAGGCATGAACAGCAGTATTTATTATATCAGTGTTTGTGATAATAAAAAACAAGTACACAAAAGAGAATTTAAAAACCCCTCCCCAACAAAAATAGTAAGATCAGTATGAGAATGGTTATCGATTTTCATCTAGCCTTTCTACAATGTAAGTGATGAAAAAGAATGTGATGGATTTTGTGTATTAATAGGGAAAGATTCTTCAAGGCTTGTTGTTTATTTTTCTTTTCTTTTCTTTTTTTTTTTTGAGACGGAGTCTCACTCTGTTGCCCAGAGCGTAGTGGCGTAATGTTGGCTCACTGCAACCTCCGCCTCCCAGGTTCAAGCCATTCTCCTGCCTCAGCCTCCCTAGTAGTTGGGATTACAGCCATGCGCCACCACACCCAGCTAATTGTTGTGTTTTTTATTAGAGATGGGATTTCACTATGTTGGCCAGGCTGGGTTCAAACTCCTGACCTCAGGTGATCCATCCACCTCATCCTCCCAAAGTGCTGGGATTACAGGCATGAGTTACTGTGCCTGGCCTGGCTTATTGTTAATTGGGAAAAAATATTGCAGGACATTACGTACAATGTTTTAAGAAGCTGTTTTAATGTATGTATTATATGTATAGTACAATATGAGTGTATGTATATGTGTTGTGTATGTATATGTGGATGTGTTGTATATATGTATACACACACATTTATCTATGTGAATTAGTACAAATACTCTAGCCACCAAATTGTTTACTCTTCTGATGGAGGGGAGTGACATTTGGGGCAGATAGTATAAGAAGTCTCTGATTTTTTGTTTCTATATATGTATACATATCAACAAAAATATATCCATGTATTGAAATGGGATTTTTGGCTGGGTGCAGTGGTTCATGCCTATAATCCCAGCACTTTGGGATGCTAAGACAGGTGGATTGCCTGAGCTCAGGAATTCAAGACCAGTTTGGGCAACATGATGAAACCCCATCTCTACAAAAAAATATAAAAATTAGCTGGTCATGGTTGTGTTTGCCTGTAGTCCCAGCTACTTGGGAGGCTGAGGCAGGAGGATTGCCTTAGCCTGGAAGATTGAGGCTGCAGTGAGTCGTGATTGTGCCACTATACTCCAGCCCGAGCAACGGAGTGAGACCTTGTCTCATTTGGGGGGGGGGGGGGCGGCAGGTAATTTTCATAAAATCTGTTGTTGGATATCAGAAGTCATTTGGGGCAAGTAAAGGCTGAGTGTTACTTTATGATCACTGTATCTTTTTAAAAAAGATTCAGAGAAAATTAGAAAAATATCTCTTCAGAAGATAGATTTCTTTCCTCTGTGTTTCTTTATGCACACAATCCATTTCCAAGTGGATGTTGAGTGGTCATCTGCATGAACACTCCATGACAGTCCCCCCCTCACTCAGGTGTAACAGACGACTTTTCTAAACTTTCTCCTCAGATTCCTTTTTTTGAAGATATGTGTAAAGGCATTAAAGCTGGTGACACCTGTGAGAAGCTGGTGGGATATTCTGCTGTATATAGAGTCTGTTTTGGAATGGCTTGTTTCTTCTTTATCTTCTGTCTGCTGACCTTGAAAATCAACAACAGCAAAAGTTGTAGAGCTCATATTCACAATGGGTAAGTATTTTAGTCTTCTTGGGGATTGCTTTCTCCTTTCTTATGTTCCTGAAGTATTCCAGGATCCCTTCTATCCACCAGACACTGTGACTGCTCTTCTTCTAGTTGAAATAGTTGATTTAGGGGAAGGTGGAACTGATACTTGTTATCCACATGGTTACCTAAAAGCTAGAATCTTATTTGTAACACCTGGCACCATGATGAGAAATTTAGTCAAGACAAAGAGTTTATTTCTTGTTCCAAGACCTTTTCCCAGATCATTTCCACCCCTGCAATGAAATGGTGTTGTGCACAATTGGAGGCTGCACTGAGTCTGTGTAATTATGGGAAAAGGCATTCTTCAAGTCACTCAATTACTTCCCCTCCATTAGGAGAGAACATTGGCCAATGGCAGAATCATGGATTGACATGCTTACTTTCTAAGAAGTCCTTTGTCCTTGTTGAATGTCATTTAAATACATTTCCTCTTTTTTTTTCCCCCTTCTAGCTTTTGGTTCTTTAAACTTCTGCTGTTGGGGGCCATGTGCTCAGGAGCTTTCTTCATTCCAGATCAGGACACCTTTCTGAACGGTACTAATGGGGTATTTTGGCGTACCTGTTTATTTTGTTTTTATCCATTTTGTCAAATTGCTCAGAAGCACTGTCCATAGTACCTTTGATAGTTTGAGTTACTGATTTTCTTTTGGCTTCAAAAGAAATTATTGTCTTACCTGCCCATGCTTTCTCCGCCATCGCCTATCTACCTCCCCTCTTCCTACCCACTTCCAGGCAGGGTGTAAGAGCACTTTGACACTCTGCTAGCCTGGATGAGACCTTGTTCTCTCCAAGCACTGCACAGAAAACTCAGCAACAGGGAGCACAGGGCTGTCAGCAGTTGAACGTCTGCTACAGCAATAGTGGGACAGGGAAAGCATCCTTCAGTCTGGTTTTAAACTTACCTTATATGAAGCTCTGTAACATTGAACTATATTCTTTATTGATAGAACCTGCCACAATTCATTAGTATGAAGCCTTTAATTGCAGCTGAAACAGGGGGTCCTTTTTCATGAGTGGAGGAAAAAAACCTGAATTTCACTGGTTCAGGCATTTTGTTCAACCCAAATGGATTCACTTTCCCAAGTAAGGTACTAAAAACATTTAGGCCAGGCGTGGTGGCTCACACCGGTAATCTCAGCATTTCGGAGGCTGAGGCGGGTGGATCACTTGAGGCCAAGAGTTTGAGACCAACATGACCAACATGGAGAAACCTTGTTTCTACTAAAAATATAAAAATTAGCTGGGCGTGGTGTTGTGTGCCTGTAATCTCAGCTACTCGGGAGGCTGAGACACGAGAATTGCTTGAACCTGGAAGGTGGAGGTTGCAGTGAGCTGAGATCGCACCACTACACTCCAACTTGGACGACAGAGTGGGACTTTGTCTCAAAAACTAAACAAAACCTCTAGATTGTATCAGTTTATAAGGAACAGCCGTAATCTGTCATATAGTTATGTATCAGAGCCTACCTAGTTGTTTAGGGTCATATTTGTTTTTCATATACTTCCTAAATCTTGCTTTTACCTAAAATAATGTTAAAAGTTTTAAAATTTTCCACCGAGATGTATTTTATGTATTAGAATGTATATTTAGAAGGAGAGGAGACCTAGAAGCCCTCTGATCCAGCTCGGTCTTTTTTCTTTGGGAGGCAGAGTCTTGCTCTGTCGCCCAGGCTGGAGTGTAGTGGTGTGTTCTCGGCTCACTGCAACCTCCACCACCCAGGTTCAAACGATTCTTGAATCCTACCTCAGCATCCTAAGTAGCTGGAATTGCAGGTGCCTGCCACCATGCCTGGCAAATTTTTTTCTTTTTTTTTTTTTTAGTAGAGACAGAATTTCGCCATGTTGGCCAGGCTGGTTTTGAACTCCTGACCTCAAGTGATCCGCTCACCTCAGCCTCCCAAAGTGCTAGGATTTCAGGTGTGAGCCACCACACCCAGCCCTAGCTCAGTGGTTTTTACAGACAAGCTGGAAACCACATGATGTGGTTTAGTCAAGGTAACGGCGTCTTTGTGGCAGAGCCAGAAGTGGAGCCCAGTCCTTGTCCCCCTGTCTGAACCTTGTTTCCTTACTGGTCGTTGTTGACTTTTTACCCAATAAAGTTAGAACCTTTGATTTTTCTGGCAATATATGTTTGCTTTTAAGCTGTGGTTCATTGTGGGTTTTGTGAATTAGGGCATCTGTTAGGATACTTGGCAGATGTAGCATGGAGGTTAAGCTTGGATACTTCAGGGTCAGACTGCCTGTGTTCAGATCCCAACTATACCATTTACTTACGGAGGTGTTGTCAACCTACATAGATTCTCAATTTTGCTCTTCTGTAAAGTGGGTGACATTTATAATAGTAATCCATATCTTATATGGTTGTGTGGGAATTAAGTGTGTTAGGTACACTTACGATCTAGTAAAAATCAGCTGTGGTTATTCTCTTTGGAGTGAAATACAAGGAAAGTTTGCCTCATTGTGTTCTTCATGGTCTTTTGCAGCCTGGCGCTACGTGGGAGCCATCGGAGGCTTCCTCTTTATCGGCATCCAGCTCCTCCTGCTTGTGGAATTTGCACATAAGTGGAACAAGAACTGGTGTGTGTGCCTTTGTGGAAAGCTTCCTACTGACACACAGAAAGTGCCCAGTTTTGATAAAGGCTGTACTCAGTTGCATCGCTGGGGATTTACAGTTTTGTTTACACCAAATATAACGTTTGCTGTCACTTTCCCTTTATGCCTGCTTTTTTAGTACTTCTTCATTTACTTCTCTCCTTCCTTTACTTCTCACTTTTTGACCCCCTGCCCCTACTCCCTCGTTTGGGCTCTGAGTCAGCCAGTGGTATGAATTAGCCACACTCAACCCCCTACTCGTACCTGTCAGTCTCAGGTTTTGGAGGTGGCTAAAAACTTGGGTAGTCTTCCTCTTAGTCTCCCATCCTCATGAAATTTAAAACAAAATTAAAGAGTGAACAGAAAACTCAAACTTTGGAGCTGGAGATTCATCTTCTGCGGAGTATGAGATGGAATAGTTGCCCTCCTTTAAAAAAATTTTTGGGCCAGGCATGGTGGCTCGTGCCTGTACTTCCAGAACTTTCAGGAGGCCAAGGTGGGAGGATTACTTGAGCCCAGGAGTTTGAGACCAGTGTGGGCAACATACTAAGACCTTTTGTCTATGAAAAATTAGCCAGGCATGGTAGCACATGCTTATAATCCCAGCTGCTTGGGAGCTGGGGTGGGAGGATTGCTTCGGTCTGGTAGGTCAAGGCTTTGGTGAGCTGAGTTCACACAACTACACTCCACCCTGAGTAACAGATCAAGACCCTGTCTCAACAAATAAGATTTTTTTTTGTTTCACCTTCCCAAGAGGGGAAAAAGGACTTCTTCATTAGGGAGGTATGTTGTCCTACCTTAGAAAGCCATCCTGTCTTTGAAAAAGGTTGACTCTTTCTAAGTGCCTTGGAAGTTGAATTCATACCCTGGGCCAAGTGGGAGAGGCCTAGCTACTAATAGCTAGTTTTATTTCTTGCTAAGCCACATTGAGAAAATGACAACTTGAGAAGGGTCCAGCTTTGAGTTCTAAGGCCAAATTGACCCACTTTGTGATTCTGGACAAAGCACATAACTGCTTTCTGCCTAACTTTCTTTACTTATAAAATATGAGTAAAAACAACTGCCTATTGTACCCAATAAGGCTTTTGTTATTTTGCATATTTTATAGGAGTTATTTTATTATACTGAAATTTTAAAAATCATAAGTGCCATGTGAATGTGAAGTTTATTTTTTACCATGGACAAAACAAAATACACTGTCCAAATACTCAATATTTTTTATTCTGAATATGCTGTTCAGCTTGGTAGTTGTTGCTTTCTTTTGGTTGTAAGGACCAATTCATGAGATACAGCTGTTGTTGGGGGATGCATAGGTGAAAAGATAGAGTTAGTCATTTTACTCTTTGGTAAATACTGGATTAAGCATGGCCAAATACAAACAATTTTCAGATGGTTTACAGAACACTGCATAGTCATACAGGTAGCCCTGCAGATATGCTTGGCTATGTTTTAAAGTCGTGATCTTTATAATTATACAGATTTCTGGGTTTGAGTCGTGCTGTTGTGTAAGTTATTGTACAGGGTATGCATTTTGAGTTATCTGTGAGATCCAGTAATTTATGTTATGATCTCCACTGGATCTTGTTTCGAGGTAGCAGAGTTTTCTTAAAGATGAGCTAAATATGTGACTATAATTGTATGGGACCCTGTTTTCTCAGTAGTCCAGAAGAAATACGAGAAGTTGGAAGTGAATTTTAATTGATTAAATATCGCTCTTTCCATGATTATTCTGAATATGCTTTCAATGGGAATTTTTTATTAGAAAATAAATTCATCATCCTAAAATTTTCACAAGTATACTTCAAATAGGGAACTTCACGGTGAAACAGTAGCCGTTTTCATCCGTGGTGCCTGATCTGCCCGTTAAATAGTAAGTCCCCTTGAGAACACTTGTGCTTCTTCACTCTGACTTTAATGTTTTGACTGATTCTGAATCCATTTGCTGGGACTAATTATTGATGCCAAGTTTTAGCTTGCAGTTTGGAAAAGTTTGGTTGCTTTAAAAACTTTCAGAAACTCGGTTAGAATTACTTAAAAGCTCTGCAGCAAATAGTGTTGCTGTTATCCAAACTTTGAGGCCTATATGCCAACAAAAATTCCTGTTGTCAATATGTTTATAGTTGTTTATCTAAAATTAGAAATGAGCTAGAAAGCTCACTATTTTCCCTTAAATTTGGTAGGTTTTGGCTGTTTTTTAACAGACTCTTGCTTCTAAGAATCTAGAAAACGTGCTCATTGCTCTTGATGGAACAACTAAAGTACCTTTTCTTCCCTTTTTCATTTATCTCTTTGTAAACATCTTGAGAAGGAGGTGATCTTAAAAACAGTAGGCTGAAAGGCCATGGCCTGGAAACCAGGAGATGCAGACTTCGTGCCCCTTTCTTTTCTTTTTCCTTTTTTTTTTTTTTTTTTTTTGAGATGAGATCTCACCTTTGTCATCCAGGCTGGAGTGCAGTTGTGTGATCATGGCTCACTGCAGCTTCAGTTTCCCAGGCTTAAGTGATTCTCCCACCTCAGCCCCCCAAGCAGCTGGGACTACAGGCATGTGGCACCACACTTGGCTAATTTCTTTCTTTCTTTCTTTTTTTTTTTTTTGGTAGGGATGGGGTTTTGCTGTGTTGCTCAGGCTGATCTTGAAGTCCTGAGTTGAAGAGATCCTTCTGCCTCGGCCTCCCAAAGTGCTGGGATGGCGTTGTGTTCCGCTTCAGTGCCCCTTTTATGCTTACTATTTCACTGTAGGGCACATCAGTTGGCCCCTCTGACTTCAGTTTTCACACTTAAATAATCTGTTTGAACTAACTGGTGTGTTCTTTTTTTCCTTATTAGCTCAAGTTTTATGGTTTGCAGTGCCAATTCTCTATCAGAATTGAAACAAAGGGCTTTAGGTGCCAAGTGTAAAGACTTTCTTTGGATTTTTAGTGTGATGGGAGAGCACCAGAGGGCCTTAGAAAGGAAAGAATATAATCTGTTTTAAGTCAAGACAGGTGAGAGGGAGTCAGAGGTGCAAATAAGGAGGTCAGGGGGAGACAATCCAGGCGAAGGAGGAGTAGTCTGGAATTAAGTGACAGCAGGAGCTGGATCCTCCTATGTTCTGAAGCTGACTCTGCCTGGAGGTAGGTGGGGGAGGGGAGACAAGCAAGAGGCTTCCAGAGTGACTGCAGTTCTTTTTTTCATCTCCCTCCCTCCGTCCCTCCCTCCCTCCCTCCCTTCCTTCCTACCTTCCTTCCTTTTTCCTTCTTCCCTTCCCTCTTCCCCTCCCCTCCCTCTCCCCCTTTCCCCAACAACGGGAAGATGGAATTGTGTTTTCTGAGGTTGGAATGATTGCACGATAGCAGGTTTGGGGGATGGAGAAATGGGGGTGTGAATATCAGGAAGTAGCCTCAGCCTGGATGTGCTGAATTTGAGATGCCAATTAGACCTTCGAGTGGAGACATTAAATGAGCAACTGGATAATATAAGTGAAGTTCAGGGGAAAGGTTTGGGTTGAAGATTTAATTTTGGGATGAACTGTAAACATAAATTAACTATAAGAAAGTCCTTTGTATTCTAATAACATAACTGAAAAGACTAGTGAAGAAAAGCATTGGTCCTCTCCCACCCGCAAGCTAGTCAGCAGTGTTTACCTTTTATACATAATTTATGCTGTCTCCCCATCATCGATTATTATTTGCTCTTAGTTGTTTTTTTTCCTTTTTACAATCCCATTTTCTCTCATTTCCTTTGTGTGCCTTTTATGTTAGAATAATTCTGAGGTCATTGGAGTGTCTTGTCTGGCAGTTTCAGGAATATGACGGTCATTATCATTTTGGCCTTTCCTCCCTATTTTCTTTGTTTCTGGCTGCAGGAAATTTTTTATCATTAAAATATTTTAGCTGCGTTGCTTGAACACTTTCCAGTGTTGTGAGGGCATAAAGCAAGTTGCCTTTTCTGTGAGGTTTGGGAGAATGTGCTTACAAAGAGCTATTTAATCATAAGGCAGACGACAATGATTCATTCAATTCATTCTCCCTGTTCTTCTGTCCTCTTCATTTAGCAGTTACAGATACTTTTCTTTGTTCTAAACAATTTCTTTTTGTGTGTGTGAGATAAGGTCTTGCTCTGTTGCCCAGGCTGGAGTGCAGTGGCATGATCTGGGCTTACTGCAACCTTTGCCTCGGGAGTCCAAGCGATTCAGCCACTCAAGTAGCTGGGATTACAGGCATGCATCACCATGCCTGGCTAATTTGTGTATTTTTGGTAGAGACAGGGTTTCACCCTGTTGGCCAGGCTGGTCTCAAACTGCTAGCCTCATGTGATCCGCCCACCTTGACCTCCCAAAGTGCTGGGATTATGGGTGTGAGCCACCATGCCCAGCCTTGTTCTGAACAATTTCTGTAGATTTAAATCACCACTTATTTATCTTATTTTTTATTAATAGAGACAGAATCTTGCTCTTATTGCCCAGGCTGGAGTGCAATGGCACAATCTTGGCTCATGCAACCTCCACCTCCAGAGCTTAAGTGATTCTGCTGCCCCAGCCTCTCACGTATCTGGGATTACAAGTGCCCACCACTGCGCCTGACTAGTTTTTGTGTTTTGAGTAGAGACAGGGATTCACCGTCTTGATCAGGCTGGTCTTGAACTCCTTACCTCAGGTGATCTGCCTGCCTCGGCCTCCCAAATGTTGGGATTACAGGCATGAGCCACTTCATCCAGCTCATTTAGTTAGTTTTTTAAATTGTACATCCCATTACTCTTTTCCTGACTTATTTTATTCTCCTTTTTTTCAGTTGGCATATTAAAATTGCACATATTTATAGGGTACATTTTGACATTTTGATACATATATGTCATATAGTAATCAAATCAAGGCAGTTGGCTATTCATTACCACATGTATTTATCATCTTTTTCTTCCCTTTTTTTTTTCTCTGTTTTTAAAGAGACAAGGTCTCACTCTGTGGCACAGTCATACCTCACTGCAGCCTTGAACTCCTAGGCTCGAGAGATCCTCCTGCCTCAGCCTCCCAAAAAGCTGGCAAGTTAGCATGCCCAGCTAATTTTTTGTGTTTTTTGTTTTGTTTTGGTTTTTGGTTTTTGTAGATGAATCTTGCTCTGTTGACCAGGCTGTATCATTTCTTTGTGTTGGGAACCTTCAAAAGCCTCTCCTAGCTGTTTTGTAATACACAATACCTTACTGCTAACCATCATCACTCTACCATGCAATTGATCACCAGAACTTATTCCTATCTAACTTTTTTTAATGTCAAAATTTTCTTCACTATTTTAGAGAAGCAGTGCAGTTACAGGTCCTCTTCAGTACAGGGAATAAAGAGCTGAGGTCAACCATTCTGGCCCTGAGTAAAGCTGATCCTCTTTTCTCCCTAAGAAGATGCCATCCACAAGAGCTGCTGGCAACACTTTGTTTTTAAAAATTTATTATTGGCTGGGCACGGCGGCTCACGCCTGTAATCCCAGCACTTTGGGAGGCCGAGGTGGGTGGATCACGAGGTCAAGAAATCGAGACCATCCTGGCCAATGGTGAAACCCCGTCTCTACTAAAAATACAAAAAAATTGGCTGGGCGTGGTGGCACACGCCTGTGGTCCCAGCTACTCGGGAGGCTGAGGCGGAAGAATTGCTTGAACCCAGGAGGCGGAGGTTGCAGTGACCTGAGATCGCGCCACTGCACTCCAACCTGGTGACAAAGTAAGACTCCGTCTCAAAAAAAAAAAAAAAAAAGTTTATTATTATTTTGAAAAATTTAGACAGGGTCTCTCACTCTTGCCCAGGCCGGAATGCGGTAGTACAGTCATGGCTCATAGCAGCCTTCAACCCCCTGGGCTCAGGTGATCCCCCTACCTTAGTCTCACAAGTAGCTGGGACTATAAGTATGTGCCACCACACCCAGCTAAGTTTTCTTTTTTGTGTCGAGATGAGGTTTTGCTGTGTTGCCCGGGCTGGTCTTGAACTCCTAGCCTCAAGTGATCTGCCTGCCTGGGCCTCCCAAAGTGCTGGGATTATAGGTGTGAGCCACCTTGCCCGGCAGCATGTGTTGCCCGGCCTGGTCTTGAACTCCTAGCCTCGAGTGATCTGCCTGCCTGGGCCTCCCAAAGTGCTGGGATTATAGGTGTGAGCCACCTTGCCGGCAGCACTTTCGAGTAGACGCTGTGCACTTCAGGGTTCCATGTTTATGGAGAAAACTTGGAGAAGCCCCGTGAGGAGCCACTTTTTCATCCTGCCAAAAACTGATACGGGGTGGTCCACAGTCAGAATGGAGAAGTTAGAATAAAGTCTGTAGGCAGCTAAAGGAAATAAAGCATTTCAGGACTGCCCAAACTCATTCTACCAAAAGGAGAGTTAAGCCTAGAGACAGAGTCACATGACACTGCTGCCCCCCACCCCCTATAGATAACTGTGACTTCCCAACTTTGTGTCAGAGCGCTAGACATTAGCTAGACCTCTTCAGAAGGCAGAAGACCTCACGCATCCCAGATGACTGCCCTCAAATTGCTCATAAGTAAATTCTCTTCTGGGCCCCCTTAACCTTTAAGCTGTGTATCTTCCCATAAAAAGGACATGTTAACTGTAACTTTAGGTCTGTGATCTAAGTTTAGCTCCTTGTGCATGGAATTGCAGTCTGTTACATTCACACTGACAATACCCATTACACGCTTATCTTCCCAGGTGCAGAACAAAGACAGGAGAGGAGTCATTCCTCTGCCTACCCTGAGACTACATAATTAACTCTTCCTTCACTCCCTTTTAAAATGTTTATCATATCTCTTGTATAGCAGAGTTTATTGGGCGCTAATTAAAATCTCAGGAGAATGTCAGGTTCGCCTCACCGCCTGCCCCCCTTTTCCTGCATGCCTTTTCCCCTTTAAATAAGTGGGCAAATACTGAGCCTTCTGCAACCTCCTTGGGAGCACTGGCCACAAAGGATTCTGTGACTTGTGTGTTTTTGGGTGTGCCCTCAGACCTCTGGCTCAGTAAACCTCGACTGACTGAGACTCTTGCCTTAGTCTCTCATTTGGATTGACATTATTCGTTTTAATTGATGAATACATTTGTGGCAGAAAGGGGAATTCTCTCAGTGTTGAGAGAAAATTCTAAGCTTCAGCCAAGAAGTTTCCATATTTACCAGAACCTTCTAGCATTGATAGAGCATAATCCCTGCTAAAACAATGTGTCTTCTGGGCAGCTGGGTGGCAGTGCCTGTGGCCTCATGGCATTAGTTACTGCCTGAGGGATGATGAATGTGATCAGAGAATGGTGGGCTTCACTGACTTGTCTTCTCTTCCTTCCCTCTTACCCACTTTCTGGAGAAACAGGACAGCAGGCACAGCCAGTAACAAGCTGTGGTACGCCTCGCTGGCCCTGGTGACGCTCATCATGTATTCCGTTGCCACTGGAGGCTTGGTTTCGATGGCAGTGTTTTACACACAGAAAGATGGCTGCATGGAAAACAAAATTCTGCTGGGAGTGAACGGAGGCCTGTGCCTGCTTATTTCATTGGTAGCCATCTCGCCCTGTGTCCAAAATCGTAAGCATGCTTTTTTTCCATTCTTCCTTATTTATATGTTTCCTAAGTGTCTTTGAGCAAACCCAGTGGGTTGTTGTTTTCTTTTTTTTGGAAACTAGTGTATTCCTTAAGTTACTGTGGATGTGTCAGCAGTAGGCAAGGTGGGACTCCATTCTCTTCATATCTCACACTCGAGCTGTGATAGCCAAGCATTTCTCACGTCAGAAAGACCTGAACTTAATGAAGTCAGTAAATGGAAAGATAACACCTTTGCTAAATAATGTACCACAAGGAGCCTTTAAACGGGAAATGCCTTCTGTGTATATCAAGCTCAGTTGTTTATGAGCTTGCCTGCAGTCTCTGTGTAAAAGTTGAATGAGAGAGCCGCAGAAGTTTTACAACTATGTGTAAAAGTTATTAGCCAGGCATGGTGGCGGGCACCTGTAATCCCAGCTACTTGGGAGGCTGAGGCAGGAGAATCGCTTGAGCTTGGGAGGCGGAAGTTGCAGTGAGCCGAGATTGCGCCACTGCACTCCAGCCTGGGCAACAAGAGCAAGACTCTGTTCAAAAAAAAAAGAAAACCTAAATGAAAAGATTAAAGTGTTTGTAGTTTACATAAATATTAATTAAAAAACTTTTTTATTTTCTTTATTAAAAATCTGGGGTTATCCGTCACTCAAGGCTGTGGACAGTGTGGGCTGGCCCATGTGCTAACCTTCCTCAGACCCATGTTCTTCCTCAGTGAAGTCAGTGGAAACATGTGAGCCTGACCTTGCTCATGGTCGTTTCAAAGCTGTACGGAAGAGACAGTGGGATTTGAAAGTGCTTTGTGAAGCATAAGTGTGAATTGTCATTTATAAACTACTTTTGATTTCTTAAACCAGGATAGTGTCTTTGGGCTTACAGAGTGAGATGTCCCTGGTCAGATGTTTTCTGTGGGCATCGGACCCTGTATGTGATGAAATGCACATGACATTCAGGTTCTAGGTAGGAAAATATAGCCAATAAATTTACAGCCCCCTTGAATCCTTTCTAAAATAGTGCTTTAAAAGGCAACTAGTGGCTAGGCATGCTGATTCATGCCTGTAATCCCAGCATTTGGGAGGCCGAGGCAGGCGGATCGTTTGAGGTCAGGAGTTCAAGAGCAGCCTGGCCAACATGGTGAAACCCCGTCTCTACTAAAAATGCCAGAAAATATTAACCATTTGTGGTGGTGCACGCCTGTAGTCCCAGATACTCGGGAGGCTGAGGCAGGAGAACCTGAGTGGAGGTTGCAGTGAGCAGAGATCGCACCACTGTGCTCCAGCTTGGGCGTCAGAGTGAGACTTCGTCTCAAAAACAAAGAAAAAAATAGGGCAACTAGTAGTAGCAAATAATTTTTCTCTACTAAAAATTTTAAGTTCATTATTGAAATTGAGAGTGTTATTCTCTAGTCCCTTTAATTGATCAGTTAAGAGTTCCCAGAACAACATGATATTCAGATTAACATCTTTGGGTTAAATCCTACCTTTTGAAATAGGGATAACATTTTCAAATATTTGATTTAATATCATTAGGTGCTAAGTTATTCCCATGCCAAAGAGCAACATTATGACAGGGTCTATTTTATATCTTTATTGATAATTAGATTTTAATAATGATAATTTTGGAAACAAATTTAACCAAAGGGAAGACTGAGTAAAACTGCATCCTTTATGTCGGTAAGTGGTCAAAATTTCGCAGAGGAAAAAATAAAGAGAGAGATCCCTTATCACATCCTGGTTACTCTGAAGGATCTGAACCCTTAGTTTACCTGAAATATTGTAACTTTCAAAAAAATAACTAATGGCTTGCGAAGTTTCAGAGAAAAAGGAACACTTATACACTGTTGGTGGGAGTGTAAATTAGTTCAACTGTAGTGGAAAGCAGTGTGGCAATTCCTCAAGACCTAAAAACAGAACTTTCATTAGGCCTAGCAATCTCATTACTGGCTATATACCCAAAGGAATATAAATGGTTCTCTCATAAAGACACAGGCACACGTATGTTCATTGCAACACTATTCACAATAGCAAAGACATGGAATCAATCTAAATGCCCATCAGTGGTAGACTGAAGAAAGAAAATGTGGTACATATACACTATGGAATACTATGTAGCCATAAAAAGGAAAGAGATTATGTCCTTTGCAGGAATGTGGATGGAGCCTGGAGGCCATTATCCTTAGCAAACTATTGAAGGAACAGAAAACTGAATACCACATGTTCTTGCTTAAAAGTGGGCGCTAAATGATGAGAACATATGGACACATAGAGGGGAACAACATACATTGGGGCCTGTCAGAGGGTGGAGGGTGGGAGGAAGGAGAGGATCAGGAAAGATAACTAAAGGGTACTAGGCTTAATACTTGGGTGACAAAATAATCTGTATGACACACCCCTGTGACAAGTTTATTTTTACAACAAACCTGTGCATATACCCCCAAACCTAAAATAAAAGTTAAAAATAAATAACCTTAAAGCCCTTCTCCCAATGAATGCTGAGCCCCATAGCCTTCCTCTTTAGCCAAGAGCAGCTCTTGTATTCTGTCCCCAAAAGCTTTTTGTCCATTGACAGGTAAGAGCTTTTTGCCCTGTCATAGTCCGTAGTGTGTGATGACCTTGTACAATCCAGAATACATCCCCTGTCAAACCTGGTTTCTCACTCCCTTCCCTCCCCAACAAAGCTATGTGGCTTTATCAACAATCATGGTAATTTTGTTTCTGATCTTGTGATTTAAGAACTAATGTTATAAACCCACGGAGACTAGCCAGTATATTTAAGTATAGCCATAGGCTTGATAAAATACTGGTAGAGAACTTGGCAGAACCTGACATCTTTAAAATAGCAATGATCAACTCAGTGTATAACTGTCTCCCCCTTACTATCTTTTTGGTTTTATCTGAGAAACATGCTACTTTTTTTTCGCTTTTCTTTCTTTTAAAGGTAGATGCTCAAGTTTGAGGACTGTCATGGGGACTGTTGGGTTTTTCTTTAGGCATGTGTTTTCTTTTTCTTCAAATTAAAACCTGTTATCTGTCTGTCTCTTGTCATTTTTCAGGACAGCCACACTCAGGGCTCCTACAATCAGGGGTCATAAGCTGCTATGTTACCTACCTCACTTTCTCAGCTCTGTCCAGCAAACCTGCAGAAGTAGGTAAGCCAGCCTGTTAGGGGGCTTGTGTTTCAGCGTAAATATTTTCATTCATGGAGGAATGAGCTATTTTTTACATATTATGGGAGAGGCCATGGAGATAGAGAGCAGAAGGATGGTTACCAGAGGCTGAGAAGGGTTCGGGGGGGGGTTTGGGAGGAGGTTGGGATGGTTAATAGGTACCAAAAAAAAAAAATTAAAAAGAATGAATAAGACCTAGTATTTGATAGCACAACAGGATGACTATAGTCAAATTTAATTGTACATTTAAAAATAACTGAAAGAGTATAATTGGATTGTTTATAATGCAAAGGATAAATGCATGATGGGATGGCTACTCCATTTTACATGATGTTATTGTTATGTATTTCATGCCTGTATTAAAACATCTTGTGTACCCCTTAAATACATACACCTACTATCCACAAAAATTATATTAAAAAATAAAAATAAATATTAGAAATGTACTAAATCACAGTAGAGAGATGATCTAGACTTTTTCATGAAAAAGAAAGTCTTTAACTTGAGCTATGAAAAGGAAAATCCCTTTTTCGATTCTTCCTGGTGTGTAGGACAGACAGGAGCAAAGGTTTGGCTGTGGAGTTTGCTTTCAGGCCTAAATAACCTCTTAATTTAGTTGGTTCTTTCTTTTTTTTTTTTCTGACTATAGTAGTGGAACAGAAAGAGTGGAAAGGACGTGGGGGAGTGGAGAGCGGGGAGCAGGATCTGAGCTTAGATCCATGATTTGCTGGCTATGTGACCTAGAACCACCTGTCTTAAATGACGTTTATTTATAGAGACAATAGAATATAGTGATTAGAGCATGAACTTTGAAGTCAAACTTCCTGGTTTATAGACTGATCCTACCACTTAAGTAACTTGCAGAAACTTACTTACCTCTCTGTTACTTTTGTGATACATAAATGTAAATACACGCACATACATACATACATACATACATACACATGAGCATATATAAATGTATGTTTGGGTATATTTGAGCTTATGTAAGTCAAATAAATGTAGTCTCTAAGAAAATTGAAGTCATTTCCCCTTTTAAATTTGGAAAACTAGTACATATTACACATACTATATACGGGCTTGCCCTTATCGCTATTGATAGTGGAAAGTAATATCAGTGGAGGTCTTAACAGTAAGTATTGCCTGTCCTGGATTTTATTTTATTTTATTTTTAATACTCTACCTTGACTCTGTAAGTTTACTTAAATTTAGTCTCTTTAAGGCCTTCTTTTATGACTGTTTATGTATTAATTTCTGGTTTTAACTTAACGGAATTTTTATTTACAACATTTTTTAAATGGCAGGTATCCCTTAAAAACAGAAAAAAAGACTGAGCATGGTGCTCATGCCTGTAATCTAGGCACCTTGGGAGGCTGAGGCAGGAAGTTGCTTCAGGCCAGGAGCTGAGACCAGCCTTGGCAACATAGCATTTCTACCAAAAAAAAAAAAAAAAAAAACAAGTTATTTTAAATTTCAAATGCTCTTTTTAAAAATTAGCCCAAGAATAAAGATTCGTGAAACCACAGCACACACAGGGAAGTTTGTTTGTAGCATTAAGTGCCTACATCAAAAAAGCAGAAAGATTACAAATTAACAATGTAATGTTGTAGCTGGAACTAGAAAATCAGGAAGAAACCAAACCCAAACCAACAAATTGTCTTGTTTGTTGATGATATGATTCTATAGCTAGCAGAACAAAAGAAATAACAAAGATTGGCCAGGCCTGGTGGCTCACACCTGTAATCCCACACTTTGGGAGGCCGAGGCAGGTAGATGATGAGGTCAGGAGATCAACACCATCCTGGCCAACATGGTGAAACCCTGTCTCTACTAAAAATACAAAACTTAGCTGGGCATGGTAGCACATGCCTGTAATCCCTACTCAGCTACTCAGGAGGCTGAGGCAGGACAATCGCTTGAACCGGGGAGTTGGAGGTTACAGTGAGCCAAGATCACACCACTGCACTCCAGCCTGGCAACAGAGCAAGACTCCGTCTCAAAAAAAAAAAAAAAAAATTACAAAGATCAGGGCTGTGTGAGGTGGCTCATGCCTGTAATCCCAGCACTTTGGGAGGCTGAGGCAGGCAGATCTCTGGAGCCCAGGAGTTTGAGACCAGCCTGGGCAACATGACAAAACCTCGTCTCTACAAAAAATACAAAAAATTAGCCAGGCACGGTGGCGCATGTCTGTAGTCCCAACTACTCTGAAAGCTGAGGTGGGAGGATCACTGGAGCCCCAGAGGTTAAGGCTGCAGTGAGCTATTAGCTCTGATTGCACCACTGTACTCTACCCAGGGCAACAGAGAGGGACTTTGTCTCAAAAAAAAAAAAAGGCCATCAGGAACTAAATGAAATGAAGACTGCCCTTCCCCCAAAAAAACACCCCCGTGAGAAAAATACAGAGGATCAACAAAACAAAACAGAAGTTGGTTTGTTGAAAAGATAAACAAAAGTGATAAGGTCCTAGGCTAACCAAGAAGACAGAAGACCAAATCAACACAATGAGAAACGAAAAAGGAAAAAGATCACAATAATGCCACAAAAGCACAAAAGATCATTACAGACTATTATGAACAACCATGTACTTACAGACTAAAAAACCTAGAGGAAGTGGATACATTTCTGGAAAGCAAGAAGGAATAGAAATCCTAAACAGGCCAATACTGAGTAGTGATATTGAATCAGTGATTTAAAAAAATCTTCCAGTAAGAAAAAGCCCAGGACCAGATGGAGTCATAGCCAAATCCTACTAAACATATAAGGGAGAACGAATACCAGTCCTCCTGAAATTGTGCCAAAAAATGGAAGAGGAGAGAACTCTCCTTGACTCATTATACAAGGCCAGTATCACCCAGATAACCAAAACCAGACAAGGACACAAGAAAAAGAAAATTACAGACCAGTACCCCTGATGAACATAGATGGAAAAATCTTCAACAAAATACTAGCAAACAGAATGCAGTAGTACATCGAAAGATAAAACACCATGATCAAGTGGGTGTTATGCCACAGATGCAAGAATGGTTCAACATATGCTAATCAATTATTATGATACATTATATGTTACATAAACAGAATTAAGGATAAAAACCACACGCTCATTTCAATAGTTTCAGAAAAAGCATTTGTTAAAACTCTGCATCTCTTCATGGTAAAAAAAAAAAAAAATTCTCAATAAACTAGGAATATAACTTAAAATAGTAAATAGAAAGAATACAGCTTAAAATAATAAAGGTCATATATGACAGACCCACAGCCAACATCATACTGAGTGGGGGAAAATGGGAAACATTGCTTTTGAGAACTGGATCAAGACAAGGGTGCCTACTTTCACCATGCCTATTCACCATAGTACTAGAAATCCCAGTCGGGGCAGTCAGGCGAGAGGAAGAAATAAAAGGCATCCAAAATGGAAAAGAGGAAGTCAAATTGTCTTGTTTGTTGATGATTTGATTCTATGGCTAGAAAACTCAAAAGGCTCCACCAAAATACGCTTAGATTGAATAATGAATCCAGTAATAATGCAGTATACAAAATCAGCATACAAAAATTAGTAGTGTTTTGGCTGAGTGCATTGGCTCACGCCTATAATCCCAGCACTTTGGGAGGGCAAGATGAGTGAATCATTTGAGGTCAGGAGTTCAAGATCAGCTTGGCCAACATGGTGAGCCCTCATCTCTATCAAAATTACAAAAATTAGCCAGATGTGGTGGTGCCCATGTCTGTAATCCCAACTACTTGGGAGGCTGAGACAGGAGAATCACTTGAACCTGGGAGGCGGAGGTTGCAGTGAGCCGAGATCATGCCACTGTACCCAGCCTGGGTGACAGAGCAAGACTTTGCCTCAGGGGGAAAAAAAAAAATTAGTAGTGTTTCTATACACTAATAATCATCTAGCAGAGAACCAAATCAAGAAGGCAGTCCCATTTACAGTAGCTACAAAAAGTAAAATAACTAGGAATAAATTTAAGGAAGGAGGTGAAAGATCTTTACAATGAAAACTACAAAACACTGATGAAAAAAATGAAAGGGAGGGGCCATGTGTAGTGGTCCTAGTACATTGGGAGGCCAAGGTGGGAGGATGGCTTGAGGCCAGGAATTTGAGACCAGCCTGAGCAACATAGCAAAACCCTGTCTCTACAAAAACTTAGCTGGGTGTAGTGGCATGCACCTGTAGTTGTAGCTATTTATGGGGCTGAGGTGGGAGGATCACCTGAGCCCAGGAGTTTGAGGTTACGGCAAGCTATGATCAGGCCACTGTACTCCAGACTGGGTGAAAGAGCAGGACCATGTCTCAAAAACAAAGGGGGGAGGGGGATGCAAGCAAATGGAAAGACATCCCGTGCCCATGGATCACAATAATCAGTATTATTAAAATGACCATATTGCCTAAAGCAGTCTTACAGATTCAGTGCTATCCCTATCAAAATACCAATGATATTTTTCACAGAAAAAGAAAAAACAATCCTAAAATATGTATGAAAACAACAGAGCCAGAATAGCTAAAGCAATTCTAAGCAAAAAGAACAAAGCTTGGAGGAATCACACTTCAAAGCTAGAGGAATCCTGACTTCAAATTTTGCTACAAAGTACAGTAAGCAAAACAGCATGGTATTTGTATAAGAACAGATCCATGGAACAGAATAGAGAACCCAAAAGTAAAACCACATATTTACAGCCATCTGTTCTTTGACAAAGTTGACAAAAATATAACACTGAGAAAAGGATATCCTTTTCAATAAGTAGTTCTGAAAAATTTGGATTTCCATATGCTGAAGAATAAAACTGAACCCCTATTGAACCCCTGTCTCTCATCACATACAAAAATCAACACAAGGTAGGTTAAAGACTTACATGTAAGGCCTGCAACTATAAAAATACTAGAAGAAAACCTAGGAAAACCCTTCTGGACGTTGCCCTAGGCAAAGAATACGTGACTGAGACCTCAAAAGCACAGGCAACAAAAACAAAACCAGACTAATGGACCTGTGTTAATCTAAGCAGCTTCTGCCCAGCAAAAGGAATAATCAGCCGAGTGAAGAGACAACCTGCAGAATCAGAGAAAATACTTGCAAACACTGTCTGATAGGGGAGCAATATGCAGAATTTATAAGAAACTCAATTCAATTACAAAAAAAACAGCAAATAATCCCATTAAAAAGTGGTCAGTCTGGGTGTGGCGATTCCTCAAGGATCTAGAAATAGAAAATGCATATGACCCAGCAATCCCTTTACTGGTATATACCCAAAGGACTATAAATTGTTCTATTATAAAGACACATGCACACGTATGTTCATTGTGGCACTGTTTACAATAGCAAAGACCTGGAACCAACCCAAATGCCCATCAATAGTAGACTGGACAAAGAAAATGTGGCACATACACAACATGGAATACTATGCAGCCATAAAAAATGATGAGTTCGTGTCCTTTGTAGTGACATGGATGAGTATGGAAACCATCATTCTCAGCAAACTGACACAAGAACAGAAAATCAAACACCACATGTTCTCACTCATAGGCAGGTGTTGAACAATGAGAACACATGGACACAGGGAGGGGAGCATCACACACTGGGGTCTGTTGGGGGGTGGGGGGCTAGTGGAGGGACAGCAGGGGGTGAGGAGGGTGGGGAAGGATAACGTGGGGAGAAATGCCAGGTATAGATGATGGGGGGATGAAGGCAGCAAACCACCTTGCCATTTATGTACCTATGCAACAATCCTGCATGATCTGCACATGTACCCCAGAACCTAAAGTGCAATTTAAAAAAAGTGGTTAAAGGACATGAATAGTCATCTTTTTTTTCCTAAAGAAGACATATAAGTGGCCAAAAGGCATATGAAAAAAAAATCCTCAACATTGCTAATCATCAGAGAAATGCAAATTAAAACCACAACAAGATACTATTTCACACCAGTCAGAATGGCCATTATTAAAAAGACAAAAAGTAACAGATGTTGGCAAGAATGTGGAGAAACAGGAACACTTACACTGTTGATGGGAATGTAAATTAGCATAGCTTCTATGGGAAACTGGAGATTTCTCAGAGAACTAAAAATGGAGCTACCATTTGATCCAGCAATCTCACTACTGGGTACCTATGAAAAGGAAAATAAATCATTATGTCAAAAAGATACCTGCACCTTTGTGTTTATCACAGCACTGTTCACAATAGCAAAGATAGGGAATCACCTTAAGTGTCCATCAATAGATGATTAGGTAAAGAAAACGTGATACACACACACACACACATGCGCGCACACACACACACACACACAAATACTATTCAGCCATAAAAAAGAATGAAATCCTGTCTTGTGTAGCAACATGGATGGAACTGGAGGCCATTACCTTAAGTGAAACAAGCAGACACAGAAAGACAAATACTTGCCTGTTCTCACTTTTAAATGGGAGCTAGATAATGTGCACACATCGATATGAGTGTGGAATGATAGACAGTGCAGACCAAACATAGGAAGGAGGGAGGGGTTGGATGGTGAGAAATCACTTAATGGGTACAATATGCATTATTTGGGTGATAGATACACTAAAAGCCAAGACTTCACCATTATATAATCTAGCCATGTAAAAAAGTTACTCTTGTACCCCATAAATGTGTACAAATAATAAAAGATTCCTTAAAGCACAGCATACAGAGTTATGTTTACCACTTCAAGTACAAATACCAGTCATAATTTTAGTCTAACTTAAAATATACATGTTTGTAAGTGGTTTCTAGAGTACTATTTTAAGTTACTTGCTTTGGTGGCAAAGTTGGCAGTCAGACGTAGACTGGGTATTCCAAATGGAAGACTCCATGGTAGGCAAAAGGCAGATTACCACTGATGGTTAACATTATAGGAATCTTTGTTAGGTAGTGTTTGGAATAACTCAGTTTTTCCTCTGCTTTTACAATATGACACTCGACACAGAAGGTTTCTGTGACACTAAAATATGTGGAAATTTCTCCCCACCAGCAAGCAGGCAGTAAGTTCCTCAGTGGACATCAGTTGGGTATCCTCCAGTCCAGTTCGGACGCTCTACCTGGAGGTGAGGTCAGATCCCACAGGTTGAAGCCTGAGTTCCACAGAACAGTCCTACCATTCCCACTGGTCAAAAGTCTGGCCCTCCAGAACTTCTGACCAACAGGCTTCAAGTTGGGGCTCCCACAGTTACCCCTTCTTTGGGATGATTTAATTTGATGGAGTGGCTCACAGAACTCAGGAAATACTTTATTGATTTGTTACAAAGGATATTTTAAAGAATACGGATAAACAGGCAGGTGAAAAGATATATAAGGCAAGATCTAGAAGGGTCCCCCAGCTTCTATCTCCATGGAGTTGGGGTGGCTGGCTTCCTATCATGTGGATGAGGTTCTTGTTCACCTTCCTGTAAGCGCCCAGCTCTCAGGAAGCTCTCTGAACCATATCCTTTTGTGCCTTTTATGGAGACTTCATTACATAGGCATGATTGATTAAATGATTAAACCATTGGCCCTCGTTGATGAACTACCATTCCTCCCATTCCTGGAATTTGGAGAGTGGGTCTGAAAGTTCCAACCCTCTAATCCTACATTGGTCTTTCTGGTGACCAGCCCCCATCCTGAAACTCCCTAGGGGCTGCCAGCCATTAGTCAATCATTAACATACAAAAAGACACCACTTTGGAGATTTCAAGGATTTTAGGAGTTGTATGCAAGTAAATGCGGATGAAGACCAAATATATATTTTATAATATCCCACCTCTCACATTTAAAAAAAGATCCAGAGTTATACACAGAAAGATATACACAGTTATACACAGAAAGTTATACACAGATAACATGATTATCATATCACTTAGAGCGAAATAACTTCTCAGTTGGGTTAGGAGCTATTGTTGGCTGTTGATTAGCCTCAGCACTGCTTGGTATCTGCACCCTACCTCTCTTTAGGGGCTACTGCCCCCTCAACTGAAAAATGTACCTGACTTGTCTTCTTACTATTGTAACTGAGTGCGAAATCACCACTGAGATAAAGACTAGGCCAGATTACAGGGTCTTTATTGCAGGCAGCCACGGAGGACTCAGGTCTCTATAACCTGTGGCCCCAAAAGGAGGGTGTCAAGACATTTTATGCCCGTAAACCACCTCCCTGGTGGGGGTGGGGGCAAGGGGCTTTGGACATTCCGAGGGCCAGGGGACTTTGGACATTCCGATTGTTGCTTAAGTGGTTCACGGAAGTCAAGATAAGCGTTAGTTTACACATTGTCTGAGTAGGGTGGAAATTACAGACCTCAGTTAATTATTACAAGTCTTAAAATGGCACAGGGGCCAAAATGGCGTTGGTTTGGACGCTTGCCTGTCACAGTAGGGTTATAGAGAGCAGTTTCAACGGAAAGCCGAGGTATGGTTGAGGTATGCGGTTTATGGGGCGATTACCATGTCACATTACTATTGTTTGAATAGTACTGAAAACGAGCAAGACTCTCTCCTTAGGCCCTGGATCTGTTTGAGCCCCATGGCACTGAGCTGGAATCTGAGAGTCTTGTTCCAAGTGTGTGCTGTTGTGGGAGAATGGTTCTTTGAAATAGCAGAAAACCAGTCTGCATGGAAACAGCCCGCAGAGTAGTTTCCAGTGATTGATATGTGTTCACTCTTGTAAGGAGAGACACCACAGCTCTCTGAATTCTCCCAAAATGAGTGCTTCTGTGAGTTACAAATGGGCTTTCTATTTGACTGTGGTGACTTTGTTTTTTTCTTTACAAGTTCTAGATGAGCATGGGAAAAATGTTACAATCTGTGTGCCTAACTTTGGTCAAGACCTGTACAAAGATGAAAACTTGGTGACTATACTGGGGACCGGCCTCTTAATCGGATGTATCTTGTATTCATGGTAAGTCTTGGGAGTTGCTCAAGGCCATTTTTACAGACTTTGAAATTACAGGAAACGAATCAAAATATCTTTCAGTAGCTGTGAGGCTGCAAAAACAGACACCATTTGAGGAAGGGGGAAGACAGCCACAAGTGACAAGGTGAAGAGCATGAACTCTAAATATTTGAACTTCGTTTACCTTGTTTTTATTTGGGGAAAATCAGGCAAATATATAGTATGTTGCAGCACCATTGCCTAAGATGGTTGATAGTAGTTTGCTGCACCCTTACTGGAGGGCAGGGGAGCACACAGTGACGAAGAGATAGAATGTACCAGAATGTTCTGGCAGCTAGCTTGCCTGCCTGCCGGCCTGCCTGCCTCCCTCCCTCACTCACTCCCTCTGTGGCCCAGGCTGGAGTGCAGTGGCAAGATCTCAGCTTACTGCAACATCTGTCTCCTGGGTTCAAGCGATTCTTCTGCCTCAGCCTCCCAAGTAGTTGGGACTACAGGCACGCATCACCATGTCTGGCTAATTTTTGTATTTAGTAGAGATGGGGTTTTGCCATATTGGCCAAGCTGGTCTTGAACTCCTGACCTTGTGATCTGCCCGCTTTGGCCCCTCAAAGTGCTGAGATTACAGGCGTGAGCCACTGCGCCCGGCCCTGTTTTGAGATACAGTTTCACTCTCATTGACAGCTGGAGTGCAGTGGTACGATCTCAGCTCACCACAAACTCTGCTTTCTGGGTTCAAGTGATTCTCCTGCCTCGGCCTCCTGAGTACCTGGGATTACAGGCATGCACCACCACACCGGGCTAATTTTGTATTTTTGGTAGAGACAGGGTTTCTCCATGTTGGTCAGGCTGGTCTCAAACTCCCGACCTTAGGTGATCCACCCACCTCGGCCTCCCAAAGTGCTGGGATTACAGGCGTGAGCCACCGCGCCCAGCCTATCCTGGCAGCTTTCTCATCCAAAGGAAATAGCTTTGTTCTGCTGTTGATGGAGAGTAAGTACTAAGTGCTGCATGCATGGTCTGTGTGCAGACAGGGAATGGCCCTTCTCTTTTCTGCTAAAACCCGCAATGCTGTTGTTCAGTAGGCAAGGCAGCTTCTCCGAAAGTAGGTGTGATACCTGAGTGGGCTGTGTTTCAGACACTTATGGTGGGGGTTATTCCCACCATAAAAGGTTTAAAAGATGGCTACATGGAGAACAGTCAAGGATAGAAATGATTAGTCTGGATATGTATTTCACTGATAACTAAGTTTCCCTTTGACAGTAACCTTTTCACATTTAGCCTTTACTTAGGTGTTTACGTTTTGTTAATGTTTCAGTATAAAATTTCAGTTTAGTTGAATTCAGTCATAGGCATATTGTAATCCTCCTCTTTGCTGAAACTAAACACTTCTGGTGGTGATAGCTTGTATAAATACAATGTCTTTGTGAGCATGTTGACATTTTCTCTTACCTCATTTGATAGCTTCTGCTATTAGAAAGGGACCAACAGGGACACAGACCTTTTAGAGTCTGTTTGCTCAGGGTCATGCATCAAGCCATAACATGCTTGTTATTTTGCAGGTGGGTGTTAAGGTGATGGTTACATACATTCATTCTCGGTCTGTGTGTGACATGCTGATAGGCTCCTTGTTGTAGAATGGACTGTGGTGACTTCTTTCTGGCCTTTAGATTTTATTCCGTAAGTTGTTCACTGAGTACTTACAATATAGGAAGCAGGCTGGGTGGCACAGTGGCTCACGCCTGTAATCCCAGCACTTTGGGAGGCTGAGGCAGGAGGATCACTTGAACCTAGGAGTTCGAGACCAGCCTGGACAACATAGCAAGACCTTGTCTCTACCAAAAAAAAAAAAAAAAAATAGGCATGGTAACATGTGCCTGTGGTCCCAGCTACTTGAGAGGCTGAGATGGGAGGATCGCTTGAACCCAAGTGTCTAAGACTGCAGTGAGCTAGGGGTAGCTCCACTCTAGCCTGAACAACAGAGTGAGACCCTGTCTCTTAAAAAGAAAAAAAAGACAAAAAAACTATTAAGATATTTTTGGGAGGCTGAGGCGAGTGGATCACGAGGTCAAGAAATCGAGACCATCCTGGCCAACATGGTGAAACCCCGTCTCTACTAAAAATACAAACTAGCTGGGCGTGGTGGCGCACGCTTGTAGTCCCAGCTATTCGGGAGGCTGAGGCAGGAGAATTGCTTGAACCCAGGAGGTAGAGGTTATAGTGAGCTGAGATCACGGCATTGCACTCCAGCCTGGGCAACAAAAGCAAAACTCTATCTCAAAAAAAAAAAAAAAAAAAATCCCCTTTAGATAAAGTAGAGTTTGGATTTGCCATAAACCCTTTAGCAGAAAAGGTGGCAGAAGTTCTTAGCCTCCTGTATAGGGTTACCACACATGGGATATCTCACAACATGGAATTTTCCCTCTATCGTATTTTCTCAGGATTTCTAGCAGGTGTAAAGAATTATTTCTTAGTTACCCCTGAGTTAGCCCTTGAGTGAGAGATGATAAATAAAATGTTGTCTCTGATAGATTGAGACACCATAGTGGAGATTGGCAGGGGCTAGTCTGATATTCCCAAAAGATGTCTATTTTCAAAGTTGATAGCTACTTAAAAAAAAAAAAATCTGTCTAATGCCAGCAACAAAATGTTTTTGAATGCTTGTAGTTAAATCACAAAACTGCAGTGCCTGGTGGGATGAGAACATATAAAACAGCAGCCCCTACAAAGTGGATATTAGGATGACCAGTCTGCTCTGTGGGGTATTTCTGTAATCAGTAGGCAAGAGAGCACACTCTGAGCTGGGCGGTTCGTGCCTCCTAGGAGTAAATGCCCCCACGGTCTGTGTGATTGATGTTTGCTGTAATTATCCTCTATAGCTCCTGCAGGGGTCAGCTTTAAGAACACTGAATTCAGGCTTAGTAGGGCCTGGGAATAAAAGGAATGCTGTACGGGTGGGAGTCACCTTAACTAGGGTTTTTTCAGATCTGGCTTCCGAAGAGTTTGTTTTCCTTCCTGACTCAGAGGAATGAAAGGTTGGAGGATGTTACAAAAAGGGCACATCATCTGGGTGGGAACTGTCATTTGAGCATAATTGCAGGAATATCTAGGATTCTTGATAGAAATTGTAGGAAGCCAGAGACTCTAGATAGTACGTAGGTTAAAAGGAGAAGGCCGGCAAGGTCACCTGGGGTCCACTCTTCTGTAAAGTTGTAGAGAAGACTGGAAAGCTCCCCAGCTCCTCTCTTTCCTTTCCCCTCCAGAGTCCCCCAGCCCCACCCCCAAACATTTGGTTCTTTTAGGGTATCTGTCCTGCCTCTTGCATCTGGGGGACTCACTAGGAGTATGTTTTAATGTTTGCAGTCTTAGCTCAGAAGAAGGGCTCAACCCAAACCTACTCCCTGCCTTTCTGCCTGGGGCCGCCTTTTCTCCAGAGCCTTCTTCCATTGCACCCAGGAATCATTACTGCGAAAGAGCATCAGCTTGGACCCCATGTAAGCCCTCACCTTGGTCCACTTGTGAGAGTTCCCTGATTCTTTTTTATTTTTTTAAATAAAAAAAAATTTTTTTAAGGCAAGCTCCCACTGTGTTACCCAGGCTGGATAAACCCCTGTGCTCAGGAAATCCTCCTGCTTCAGCCTCCCAAATAGCTGGGACTACAGGCACAACCATGGCGCTTGGCTTTCTGACGACTCTTTCTGTACGCCCACTCCCCTAGGCTCCTTTAGTCTGGAACTTTGCTGTGACAAGCCCTGGCCTCTAAAAACTATTTCTTAATTCCCTGCCTTGGTCCCTGGATTTTGATTGAAACTTTTACTCTGTTGCCTTCAGCTGTCAGCCTGGACAGGATCCTGGAGTTGATTAGGTCAGTCTCCTCATTGTACATGTAAGGATGCTTGGAGCCTATATCTGTAGCTCTGTACTCCCAATTTTGAGCAGCCTTTTCCTGAGGCTGCTTTGTGGGAGTATTTAGGGAGACTGGTGGATAGTCTCTCTCCGGCTCTTTTTCCTGAGATGGTTTGGAGCAATGTCCCCTGAGGGAGAAAGACAAGCTGGATGACCTGCCTGATTGTATTACTACAAGGCTTTTGCACTATGAAGTTTCCTGGCCATTCCACTTTTGTATTTCAGAGAAAAAATATAGTTCTTAATATTGAACTATCTTTGAGAATATCCTTTTAGATATAAAACTGGAAAAAGTAAGAATATTCAACATCAAGCAACCTCCTCGTTTGAAGTGGGGAAGTTCACAGGTACAGGTTGGTGTGATAGCATTGGCGAGGGGATTGGTTTACATTAAGAAAAGCTGGGAAACCAAGGAAGGGTATTCATTCTTTTGTACATTCTGGGCCTGCTACGTTAAGGGTTGGGGGCAGGAAGGAAGGGGAGATGTGTCTCTTCATTTTGGGAATTCTGTTCCAGCCTGACTCACCAGCTAGAAATATTCAAGTTAGAAATCTTCCACTTCGTGCCCCAGGTTCACAGAGAGCTTGGGTCTCTTTTGGGTTCTGTAGCACAGGGGAGCATGACTGATCTTCATCATCACACAAAGGCTGGGAATAGGTGGGATCTGTCAAGGGCCTGCCCTGTACATTTGTCAGGGAGACAGAATGTGTGATCTCCAGGAAAGTTTGGACCTGTTATTTAGATATTTTCTGTGGTCTAGTGGACTTTAGCCAGCTTCAAAAGCATCTGCAGTGCCAGTGTTGAGGGGCACCTACATTGTGCGTTTTTCTGCCAGTATGGAAGGGGTTCTGGCCACCATAGTGGTTCTGCAGGGAAACGGAGGATGGCTTTTTGTTTTTGGCTGTCACCATGACTGCAGAGCACCGCTGACTTTTTGACTGGGTTGGGGTGGGGCAGCACCGGGCAGAGACAGTAAACACACTGCGGTGCGTTAGACATTCTCCGTACAGTGAAGCATCGTCCCAGCCCAGTGCTGGCAGTCTCCTTCTATCCCCACGGGAAGTACTGGGTTAAAGTCACACCTGTCTTAGCCCAGGAAGAGGAGAGGTTTATAGGGAACCCCAGGAATTGTTTCATAGCAATTGGTGCTATGCCCACCAAACAGTGCTCTTTTTAATAGCCTGAATGCAGACAATAAACATTTCCTGGGCTTTAAGAGCTTATAAAAACAACCATTCTTGATAATTCCAGGAAGAGTGTTTTATGGGGAAACGCAATAACTAAATAAAGATTTTTTTTTTTTTTTTTGAGAAACAGAGTCTTGCTCTGTTACCCAGGCTGGACTACAGCCTCCACCTCCCTCATTCAAGCAATTCTCCTGTCTCAGCCTCCCGAGTAGCTAGGATGACAGGCGCCCCACACCATGCTCAGCTAATTTTTGTATTTTTAGTAGAGATGGGGTTTCACCATGTTGGCCAGGCAGGCCTCAAACTCCTGACCTCAGGTGATCTGCCTGCCTCAGCCTTCCAAAGTGCTGGGATTACAGACATGAGCCACCACTCCTGGCAACTGAATAAAGATCTTAATGGAGGATAACATCTATTTGTAGAAGTCACGTGGCATTCGTGATGCTCTGAATGCTGTTAGTTTTAGAAGTTAAAACAAAACCTTCCCCACATTAGGCCTCTTTGATGGTGAAGTGGCAAAGGAGCCCAAATCAAGAGCTTTCTTTTTCCGGAAATTATGTTAATCCAAAGTATTTAAAGTGCAGTATTTATTCTGAGTCTTTTTTCTTTCGTTTGAGACAAGAGTCTTGCTTTCTTGCCCAGGCTGGAGTGTAGTAGCGTGATCTCAGCTCACTGCACCCTCTGCCTCCCAGGTGTCAAGTGATTTTCCTGCCTCAGCCACCTGAGTAGCTGCAATTACAGGTGCCTGCCACCACGCCTGGCTGATTTTTGTGTTTTTAGTAGAGGCAAGGTTTTGCCGTATTGGCCAGGCTGGTCTGGAACTGCTGACCTCAAGGGGTCCACCTGCCTCGGCCTCCCAAAGTGCTGGGATTACAGGTGTGAACCTGGCCTATTGTGAGTCTCTTAAATAAAGAATGTTACCTTTCAAATGAAAATTTCAGATACTGATCTCTTCTTAAAATTAAAAACTTGTATTTTCCCCTGTGGAAATGATACACTGTACTAAATCAAAACTTGCATTCACAGAATAAGGGCCACTCTTTTTTTTTCTTTGAGACAGGGTCTCTGTCACCCAGGCTGAAAGCGCAGTGATATGTGATTATGCTCACTGCAACCTCCCAGGCTCAATCGATTCTCCTACTTCAGCCCCCCAAGTAGCTGGGACTGCAGGCATGTGCTGCCACACCTGGCTAATTTTTGTATTTTTTGTAAAGATGGGGTTTTGCAATGTTGCCCAATATGGTCTCAAACTCCTGGGCTCAAGTGATCTGCCTGCCGCAGCCTCTGAAAGTGCTGAGATTACAGGTGTGAGCCACCCCACCCAGCTGGGCCACTCTTAAAGGTAGGATCAGACGTGTGTTCCTTAGGTGCACAGTCACTGGGAGATGTTTCTGTCTTGCTCTGCCCAGGCACACAGTCAGGAGGTGAAGGGGCGTGGGCCTGGATTAGCATCCATCAGTTCAAAGCAGAAATGAAAGTGATGCTGTTGTACTTGAGTGGACCACAAGAGAAGCAGTGAGCTTGGATCTCACCGGGCCTCTGTGTGAGGAAAGCTTTTTATTGTTTATCTCTGTCTCGCTGACCTCTTCTCTCCTTGGGAAGGAGGATGAGACTGCGCAGAGGAGGCAGTGTTGCCCCATGGGGTTCTCTGGACTGAGATGTGTGTTTGTCCCTGCCTGTCCACGAGCAGACCAGCTTCTTGAGCACCAACACACCCTGCCCATGTCTAGGCCAGCTCAGAAGCTACATGCTGGCAGGATTGTTGCCTGTGTCACTAAGTCCCCAGTGCCTAGAGTAGGGCCTGATACATAGTAGGCCTTCAGTAAATATTTGCTAAATGAATCTCTAAAGTTAGCTGGAACCCTAATAAGTATTGAATATATTTCTATTTGCTTAAAAATGTTCTGTGTTTTTGAGGTCAGAGTTCGAGACTAGTCTGGCCAACATGGTGAAACCCCGTCTCTACTAACAATACAAAAAATTAGCTGGGTGTGGTGGTTCGTGCTTGTAGTTCCAGCTACTCGGGAGGCTGAGGCAGGAGAATCGCTTGAACCCGGGACGTGGAGATGGCGCCATTGCACTCCAGCCTGGGCAACAAGAGCAAAACTCCATCTCAAAAATAAAAAAAAATGTTCTGTGTTTTTGTTGTGTAGAGACAAGGTCTTGCTATATTTCCCACGCCGTTCTCAAACTCCTGGCCTCAAGTGATCCTCTAGCCCCTTCTTCCCAAAGTATTACAAGCATGAGCCACCACTCTGGCATGTTTTTATTTTCAGAAAAAACAAATCATTTTACATCATGCAAGGCAAATTTTCTAACATTTTACCTTTCTAGGTCTGGGGAAAGAGGCAGAATTTTTTTTTTTTTTTTTTGAGACGGAGTTTCGCTCTTGTTACCCAGGCTGGAGTGCAATGGCGCGATCTCGGCTCACTGCAACCTCCGCCTCCTGGGTTCAAGCAATTCTCCTGCCTCAGCCTCCCGAGTAGCTGGGACTACAGGCACGTGCCACCATGCCCAGGTAATTTTTGTATTTTTAGTAGAGACGGGGTTTCA